>JAIPRK010002086.1:0-30138 GCA_025469195.1 Chaitophorus viminalis | reverse complement strand
GACATATTTTGACTTATTTATAGACAATTTAAATTTTCGATTTTTGTAAGTTTTTTTTTTTAAACACCTATAAAATTTAATTGGCTGGCCAAAAACTCTCGAAAATTTAATACAATGTTTATAATAAACTTAACTTATTTTCAATAGAAAATAACGGTGATCGTTTCACTCAAATTTTTTTTTATAAGCTCATAAAGCTCAAATTTGTATAAAATGTATCAAAATCACGATAATTTGCAAGTTATTTTGTAGATAAAAATTTATAACATTTTTCTGTTTATACTTAAGGTTCAATATTTTGACACTAGTTTGTTCATAAGCTAATCTTCAAAAATATATAAAAAAATTTCTACCGGACCCAAAGGAAAAAATGTTATGACCGTTTGAAATTTAAATTTTTACGAAATTGCATTGTAATTCAATTTAAATATAAAATACTATATTATTATATACACATTTTAGACAAACATATTAACTCCGTTCAGAATCGTTTTTTGTATACAATGATATCTATCATTGCATTCAAATTTAACAAATCCATTGTAATAATGACCTATCCTATAAACGAGGTCCACTCCACCCCCAACTGTACAGCTAAGCGATGCCCACCCGTTATTTTTTCTATTGATTATTTGCCATTTTTCCATAAATTGTATTGTATTTGTAGATATTATTCAGACTTTACATGCAATTTATATTACGGATACATTTGTTCCGGAAGTAAGATTTAAAGCTAAAACATATATAGATGCTCTCCTAAAATATGAAACCATAGCGATGAGTCAAATTTATCTTCAAATGTTTGCATCTACAACTGCGTTATCATTATATCTACAAGCAAATGGTATGGATATTCTCAGAGCATACAAAATGGTGAAACATACAATCAATACTCTTGAAAATCAGTCGAGAAACTTTGAACAAGTTATAAATGCATCAGATCAATTTGTTTGTTGAGCTATTGAACTGTTTTCAAGTCATGAATTAGACTACTGCATACCTAGGGGTTTTTTACAGTCAAGGATTTCTATAAAGAAAACAATGGCTGGAAAAAAAATTGCTGACGACCCAATACAAAATGCAAAATTTAGATACCGTGTAAATGTGTATAATGTTATATATGACCAAGCAGTTAATAGTCTTAAATAACGATTTTCGGAACATGGAAAGGTATTCAAATCAATGTCGATTTTAGAACCTTCAGGATTTAAAGATATTAAAATTTATGATCATCTTCAAATTTCTAAATATTTAATATACCTAAATATTATGACTAATAATATGACTGCCATATATATGACTAAGTTTTCGGTAATTAACAGCATTTCTAATTCAGCTATGTAAAACTCATCCATACTTATGTAAATGTTTGTATTAATTACAAAAAGTTAAAAAAAAATCATGAGTAGGTAACGAGATCACGATAAATTACAATAAAAAGTCAATAACGACCAAGAAAATATGTGGTAGAATAGAAAATAATAATATCTACAAGTATACAACTCAAATAATACAAGTGATAATCAGTATCACCAGTGAAATTGGTAGGGATAATTTATCGTTTTAATTATCAAAATTAATTATCAATAATTCATTCAAGAATATCAAAAAACGATAATTTCAATTTTTATGTGATAATTAAAGAATATCACACGGGATAAATTATCACTTCAATTCAAGAATAGACTCCCGGATCGATATTTTGAAAAACTTTGATGAAGACATCACGGTTGGAACTTTGGCTGATGAACTTTTTGATTTTGCTGGAAAATGGCCAAGGATCAAGCATATCAATAGACGCTAACGAAATAGAAGTTAATATAATTATAGAATCTGATTTCGAGGAAGACGAAGACTTCATAAAAAAAATTGAAATTAAAAATAAGATTATCTGTCAAGATTGTATAGTTTGCTGTTATAATGTTTTAAAAACATACAATTTACATACTATGGCTTATTCTTCTTTGTTTATGGCCTACAAATGTATTTTAACACTATCGTGTATACAAGTAAAATGTAAAACATTCAACATTTCAAAACTGAAATATGTTTTTGAGTTTTTTTTTTTTTGGGGGGGGGGAGGGGCCGGTAAAATTATTGTGCTCGGTAAGTTTCTGGGTCCCAATCCGGCCCTGAATCAAAGTACCATTATGTGATATAAAAATATGTTGATGTTAAAACTCTCGTAAATGCTTATCCGTTAAATGTCTAAATTTTTTTTTAAATTTGTGAAAATGTTAACAGTAATAAGTGTTGTATGTCATATGATTTTATCTCATAATATTGCTTATCAACATTAATTTAGATAGTACCTTATCTTATCTTCATAGAATGCACAATAATTGTACTTCTATTTAAACTATAAATTATAAATTTAAAAAAGTTTGAAAAATCATAATAAATTAATGACCAAACTGTAATAAGATATTGAAATATAATATTTTTTTGTAAAATCTGGTTACAAAATTGCTGTTTTGATTTTTTTTTAATTGTAACACAATATTTTGGATTTTCAAATTTGAGTTTTTAAAGTATAAAAAAAATATTTCAATACAATTTTATTGTAGTAAAGTACTATATTATAATATTATTTAAGAAAAAAAGAAAAATTAAAAAGAACCGGATGGGCCTCGCTCTGCTGTACAGTTAGGAGTGGAGTGCACCTCGTTTATAGGATTGGTCATTATTATAATGAATTAGTTAAATTTGAATGCAATGATAGGTATCATTCTATACGAATAACGATTCTGAACGGAGTTAATATGTTGGTCTAAAATGGTTATATAATAATATATTGTTTTATATTTAAATTAAAATATAATTCAATAGTATGCAATTTCATAAAAATTTAAATTTCAAAGTGTCATAAAACTTTTTCCTTTTTAGTTCAGTAGAAATTTTTTTTACATATTTTTCAAGATTGGCATATGGAAAACCTAGTGTTAAAATTTTAATCCTTAAGTATAAACTGAAAATTTTTTATAAATTTTCAACTACAAAATAACTTGCAAATCATTACGATTTCAACATATTTTATAAAAATTTGAAATTTATGGGCTTATAAAAAGAATTTGAGTAAAACGATCCCCGATATTTTTTAGTTACAATAAGTATACCTTATAATGAACATTGTATTAAATTTTCAAGAGTTTCTGAATAGCCAAATGAATTTTATAGATATTTCAAAAAAGAAAAAAACTTACAAAAATCGAAAATTTAAATAACCACCTATAGATAACATCAATATAAACATTTGGTAAAAATTTCAAGTGTTTGCCTTATTTGGTTTTTGAGTTAGAGCAAATTTCAAAAACCGATATCATTTGTCAGTCAAGAATAATATAATACATTATATTATATTTTACATGTAATTTTATGCCAATATTCGCTGTTTAAACGCTAATAAAAAATTTTTAATGATTTTCGAATGACAATAATAACTACTTGTGTGGAATCTTCTATTAAATTTTCAAGTATTTTGTACCAGCTAAATTTTTTTTATCACCGATTATAAAAAAAAAAATGTAAAAAATTCGAATAATTAAATGCCTATAAATGGCTTAAAAATCAATATAATATTTTGAAAAAAATATGACATAAAGGAAATGTCAATCTTAATAGCTGGTGAAAATTTCAAGTTTCTGCGACTTATATTTTGGAATCATAATAAACATTTAAAATCGTTTGAAGATAAATCGCTATTTTATAAAATTTCGTAAAGATTTAAATTTCAATCAGTCATAAAATTTTTTCCTCTAAGTCCGGTAAAAATTTTTTTAAAGATTTTGAAAGAGTAACTTATGAATAACCTAGTGTTAAAATTTTGAACCTTAAGTATGAACAAAATAAATTTTATGAATTTTTATCTACAAAATAACTTGCAAATTATCGTGATTTTGACACATTTTATACAAATTTGAGTTTTATGGGCTTATAAAAAAAATTTGAGTGAAACGATCTCTGATGTTTTTTAGTTACGATAAGTTTAATTTATTTTAAACCTTGTATTAAATTTTAAAGAGTTTTCGGTCACCGAATTAAATTTTATAGAGGTTTAAAAAAAAAAATTTACAAAAATCGAAAATTTAAATTGTCTATAAATAAGTCAAAATATGTCAAAATACTTTGAAAACTTAACCACGTATAGAGAACGCCAATATAAAGATTTGGTAAAAATTTCAAATTGTTGCGATTGTTTGTTTTTGAGTTAGAGCATTTTAAAAAAATTTAGTTTATAAAAACGTGATTTTGCGTAAAATTTCCCGTTTTTTCGTAATTTTTTTATAGTTTTTTTCGATTTTTTAAAAAAGTATTGAAAAAGTTGGATTTTTGACTTGCACAAGTACCATCTACATTCACTTTCCTATCAGAAAAGTTGCTGTTTAAGAAAATCGAAGCATTTTTACTACCAAAAGTCGTGTCTTCAGATACAAAAAAAAAAAAAAAATACATATCATTGTAAAACCAATAGATTCCATCACTCCGTTCAGAATCTAAAATTATGGACAGAATAGAAGTTTTTGCATTTCTCCCTGTTTGTGCGCACATCAGTTAGTCATGACAAGGCAAAGATAATATGATATAATACGAGTATATATAATATTATTATGCGATGAATAATATTATAACTAAAGAAAAGTTTTACATTTCAGACAATATAATAGTAATGATTGATAGTGTTTATAACAAACATATTTTCGATTTGTTTATGTCTGTAATGTGTGTATATAACGGAATTCCCCATGTTCTAATAAAAAAGAAAAAAAAAGAACTGTGTTAGGTATGCTGACTAACACTGTTTAAAGTAGTTATTTTGGTGTGCGTTGGCCCTTACCTTCAATAGTGATTTACTTTCGAAAACTACATATAAAATTATCGACGCAACAATAGTTCGCCTTTTTATAAATATTATTTTTAATTGCGTCGGGGTCGTTAATCGTATTACGAAATTCGCTATTACGCGTACAGCTGGTGTGTGTAAGGATGACCAAAGATATAATGGATAAATGTCATCAAGGAAAAAACAACGTTTCTCATGTAGATAATATTATAAGGATTCACCTTGTCCTACGTCGAACAATATGCTCGAGAAATGGTGAAAGATATATTATATTATATGTGCACCGTGTACGAACACGAATTGTCTATTTGGATGAACACACTACACTACATGTTATGTACTCGCTTGTAGACGTTTTTCCACGAATAATGCTCACCGCATTTAATGGTCGGTTAACGAGTACGGCGAATATATTATGTGATCTGGTGTCTGGTTGTTTGTTTACTGAAATAAACAATCGATAGAAAAAAAATATCGTAATAAAAGCACCCACTATACGTAACTAAAAAGATCGATGCAGAGTTTAAATTGTACGTGAAAACGACATTTATGCGAGATGACTTTTCAAATTCAAATTGTATACCTACCGTGTTCCTCGGAAATAGAACAGCGCACACTCAATTTTATGCATATTATAGAGTATTAGAGTGATGTATATTATAAAAATACACGGCATTATATTTATGTATTTTTGAATTCTGTTTGTGGTACATGAGACTACAGTGTTGAATTATTGATTTCTATGACTAAACAATTTTTTAATTCATGTATTTTGTGCATGCGCAACATACCAACTACTACTTTTTTTAAACGGGAATCCCATTTTGAATATGGTTTTAAGATTTGTTGATTTTTTCAAGTCATTTTGATCAACTTTTATTCTAAATTGAATTTGTGACTGAACAAGAGCTATTTCAAATTGAAAATAAATAAATAAATGCTAGGATAACAGCAGGTGTTCGATTTTTTAGTGAATATTCTGCATAAACCGTTTTCATGCTAGTTTTAAGTTAAAAAATCTTTTTTTAGAGTATTTTTATTTGATGTGCATCGACATGTTTTGCCGTTGAAAATCATGCCCTATTAAGACTAATCAACTTACTAAAGATTGTCAATTATAATATTATCAAAAACCATAAGGTTAATGTATGACATAAGCAATATGTTGATAGTTTATAAACATTTTATGAATTGATTTTAATATAATATTTGTTTTGAGATCGAAATAATTGGAAAATATTTAAATTAACAATAAGTGATTGACATCTGGTTATAATTTTTTCCAACATTTTAGATACTTTTTCGATATCGCAATAATTAATCGTAAACGTGAACCACGAGTTTACTGTTAAAAGAAGGAATTTTGTTAAGTCATCTTCAAAAAAATATATTGAAAAAAAAATCTCTTTAAAATAAAAGACTACGGTGGCCTAGCAATATGGTAACAAGCTAACTGTACTAGGGGATTGGTTAGATAAATGGATTATCGCCCTTTTGGTTTTTTCATTGTTCCATTCATTACATTAAGCTCTAATAAAGATGCACAACACGTTTTTGTCTATGGTTCATGGCAATATGACTACGTCATAAAGTGCTAAAATAGGGCGAGGTGAATTCCGATTCGTCTTCTCCCCAATAGAAACTATGTAATATAGTATACAATCACCACGGCCACGAACAATTTATTATGCGTGTAATTACTGATGGAGATTGGAAGATTACTAAGGTCGCCGCCAATCGTTTAACAATAACGTATAGTATAATATAAATCGAAAGTTGCATTATTATGTCAAACAAACATGTACACTGTCGGACAAGAAAATGTGGGGCAGGAAATATTCAAGCCGCGTTCGTTGTACGGTCGTGGCTAAATGAAGACTAGATATAGGTATTTAGATAAAATATTCAATTTTAATGTAAAATATTATTGATGGAATAATCCGAGAGGGAAAATGTGAAAAAGTTGTAAAGGTTAATTATCATAGGTACCGCGAAGGCTTTAAAGTTTAATTAATGTTATTCTTATTATTATTTATTAATAATGAAATGATATGGGTAGTTTAGAAAAATACATTGTCGCGCTAAAGGTGACTTTTAAAGAACAGCGTACGAGTACCTATGTATACTCATACTCTAAGTAAGTATATTCTATACTTCACAGCTACCGGGCTACCCGTTTTTGTTACTATATACCTATGTAAAGTTTTTAGTTTTCAACAAAATAATATTGCCATGTATGGTAATTGTAATTTGTAGATATAACAGATAAAAGAACTATTATTTGATGTATTAAAATATACAATGTCTGCAAGGTATCTTGTTAAGTTAAAGCCCTCATTCCCTATCAATACTGGTGGATGTATCAGTTGTCTTGTTCGATAAATACACGTCATGATGTAATTATTACATGGATATGGTTCTCATTTTAATTATACATTTATTTAGTTTATTGATAATGCCAGTATTGAGTATATATATTACTTTAATTACGACCCGAGTATGAAATATTAACAAAAAAAAAATTATTTCCGCAAATGACCAATATAGTGTTATTTTTACAAAAAAAAGTCTGTACTCTGCATGAACTTATAATGTATGAAATTCTTTTTATATTTTATGTAAACAATAATTTTCTCCGTTAGTAATATTTACTTTTAACGTTTTGTATTATTTATTCACTTATATTGTATATACCTACGCATGTAATTTACTGACATTTATATACATATGTTATTATATTTAGTCTAGATTATCCTTGCCCATACATAATATATTATTAGAACATAAGTCAACGATACACAGATATTAGTCAATTCTATAATCTAGTTCTAAAATCGGGTCAATTATTATACGTCTCATTAAACATTATGTGCATTATGTTATGTTCGTATAATAATATAATCTTAAAATATAGATATTACTATTATAAAATAATAACAAAAAAAAAACTGGTAAGCACACACCAATAACACGAAAGTGCCATTACTTATTTACATACAATGAAAAACAAAAAACCTGTAGTAACTGATAGGACATAAAATGGATTTACCTTATTGCTCAGGTAAAATAAATATCATATAAAAACACGGTACGTGGATAAAATGGGCAAGATAGAATTATTGGTAGAGATAAAAAGACAAAAGGAGTAGTTTACGCGTATTTTTATGAAAAAGTTGAATTCTTAAATGAGTATATTTATGATTTTTATTTAAAATTCCATAGGACATATTATTATAAGTAATAAATAATAACTAATACGCCAAATTCGTCTAATCATTTAGTGTATGTTATTTATACTTCATATAAGCATCGTTATTAAGAATTTAGATATAGAATAAAATTATTTAATATATGTATGTAAAGTATGTACCATCTTCATACTGCAACGGTTGTACACGCAAAATTGAAATAATGATTATCAGAACCTATAGACAAACCGAAAATAAATGTGAGTGCATTTAGAAAAATTATAATTCGGTATATACACTGTATATACCTAAATAATATGCGTAGGTACATACAATCATTGATTATTTCGGTGTACACTTGTAAATATCATGCTGAAAAAAACAACACACTTAAATCCGAGGTTCTTGAAATCACCTCAAGTCTTGAGCCGCAACGGTATGCTATATAGAATTTATTATAGACTCCACTCGGGTTAAAGAATCGCGGGCGTGCGTAGGAAATCCGCGAAAACCGCCGCGTAGAGAAGAATTCCGCTAGAACGGCGGCGGCGCGGCGAGACGACTTTTCCATCGCGGTACACACGCGCTGTCCGCCCACCCGTATGTACCTGCTGCGGGTACAATAGTTTTCGATTAATTGTATCATTGTCGGGGCGCGAAAATCGTACACAATAGACGTGTCGTCGAAGCCATCATACTATTATAATATGTGAATACGTCGACAACAGGTAGAGGCGGTGACGGCGGCGTGCGCGTTTATTATAGAATACATCAGTGAGGAGGCATTTCCTGGAGCGCGCGGACAACTACGGTGCGGTTGACAATAATAATAATAATAATAATAATATACGTGTACACACACGTACTGCACACATAATATACGCCTACCCATATTTATAAATTGTGTACAGCCGTGCCTACCGGTGTTACTCAGCGCGGAAGAAAAAAAAATAATAAAAATGCGTTAATAATTTGACAGCAGCGGTGTAGGTATATAATACGTGACGCGCGAGGGTGGGTTTTAACGAGATTTCGATACGCGGTATCAGGCAGACGGAGAGCACAATAGAAACTAGCCGTTCTCCTTTCTCCTCGGGAATTCCTCCTCTTTACACTCGTACAAATATAATGTATACGTATAGAATACATATGCGAAACTGTATACTGCCACATATGTATATATAATAACCAGCGAGTAATATGGTCAACAAACAGCGGAACACGAGGCGAACTATACGTGTGTGTGTGTGTGTGCACAATTGATATGTGAAATGTACACAAAAACATATATATACATAATACTAGCTATATACATGTAGCGTTGATGTGTGAAATGAAATAAAACGTGTACCTATAGAATACAAGACTCAGGGTGACGGATAAAGTGGGACTGAGGACGAGGGTAAGAGAAAAAGACAGAGATAGATGAACAAACTTACACACACACACACACACACACGAATTGATATGTGAAATGTACGAATATTGCCTATATATGTATGGAAAATAAGTATATATTATAAAAAGAGTGAGAGAGAGAAGTATATCTCGACATATTATATATATATATATATGTATATGTGGCATTCAACGGTGGTGGATAGGTTCTGTCGTCATTGTGTATTGTCACGTACGTTTGGGTCTCTCTTCGTCGTCGCATATTATAGAGGTATGGTTAGGATATATACACACAGGCGATACAAATATTGTACGAGCCTTTGTGCACGTCATGTGTGTTGGTGCACACGAAAAGGGCATGTCAGTCACCGGCAGCACCACTGCGACACGTACACGCACACACACACACACACACACACACACATACACACACACTCACACACATATATGTACCTATATTATATTATATTTTATTTTATAAATATATATATATATATATATGTTATTACACAGTCGCTGTACTGCACGTACGCACAAAAAGGAGAAAAAAATTGTCGTAAGTAAATACACGCGGCTATGACGACGACGCGTTCTTTTCTCCGGACGTTCACACTTATTTGGATTTCTTTCAGTTTTTTTTTCTCAATCTCCGGTCCCCCGTCTATTGTGTGTGCGAAACGCTGCACGTTTTCTGGTTTGCGTATATACGGTAAAAAGAACACGCACATAATGTAGCGAGTTCGGTGCCCGTGTACTATAACAATATGCAGCAGTCGTAATATATTGCACGTCGATGCACTATAATCTAATATTGTATTTTATAGTTTAGCGTCTTGTTCAGACGAAGAAAAGTCTAATAAATCCTCGCACTTAGTCTACGGTAGCGATGCTCCGAAATACTTTTTCAACGTCTATACCATAGTGTAAATATCGAAAATTTTCCGAGTTCGGCTGAGAAAAATTATTGAATTAAAAATGTACAAAGTATTATTTTAGTCACAGTGAGAGCTGTGTTGTGCATATGTGTGCGTATGTGAGAGAAGTTTTTTTTTTAAAACCAATGAATCAAAAAGAACGTTAATTATTATTAATAAATATAACTTTTGAGAATACATAATTAGTAAATTTATATGTTTTAAATTTCTAATTTGTTTGATAACATTCATGATTCGACAGTCACTGTAATTTTCATAAATGTAGTTGGGTTATAAAGAATGGTAGTAATAATAATTTTTTTCATTTATAAATCAACAATAAAAACTGTTTATTTATGAAGTACGTTACAAAAAAAAAACAAACTATTAGTAACATAATTTATGTACTATAATAATGTGTCATAATTTTTATATCAAATATTAAAAAAACGTACATGTAGTTTGTAATTTTTTTTTTACTATACGAGATAATATTATGTATTCAATGCACTTTGTCAGAGATTACAATAATAAATACCCATTATAATAGGTAAGTATTATCGGAGTATAATTAATATATATAGGTACAAACGTGACATTGAAAAAAAAAAAAACGGTCAGTTTTACTGTACTCGTAGGTATCTTACGAATTATCGTATGAGACGTCCATGTTATATTATTATAGCTTATAGGTATATATTGATCTAAAACGTTCCGGTTTTAAAATTATGAAAATGAAATGAAGGCACATTATATATATATATATATATATGGCATGCAATCCATAATATATTATGATGTCCCAATAAAAATAATTATGATATGTTCCGTTTATAGATAATTTGTCTTTTCGATGTTAAACAAATAAAAAAGGTTCGGAGATTTTTTTAATTCTCTACCGAATAATGTGACATTGCATTTCATTTACATTACTTTATGATACTATAGGGACCTGAATTCATTATGTAGTGGCGAGCGTCACTATACGTTGTATTCTAGAAAAAACCGTGCGTAGGTCAAAGAGTCGTCTATTTTCCAATAAGTATAATCTACATTAAAAGTTATAAGTTTATGGTGATCGTCGATCGACTACGCACCTATTTATTTATATCCTCATTATCACATGAATGTGTATTTATAAAAAAAAATGTATAATATCATTAAATTGCTTTTAATGAGGTAAAATTCGACCAATCGACTGTCGATATGAGTAGGTATAATATACTATTCGAGTATTGTGTTACGGGTTTCTTTGTATTTACTGGCTATACATACATATATACATTAATACTTCATATATATTCAGGCCAAATACCAATTCATGACCCTAGTACAGCCAGTAATGTCCCCAAGGGGAAGGAGTGAAGAGGGCATTTGGCCTCCCTCATAGCAATTTTCAAAAATTTGTTAAAAAAATAATGATCAATGATAAAAAAGAGAGCTTTTATTGCTATTAAAACATTTTTTGTAAGCGTCGCTTCAGCAGAAAGAAGCTCTTCAGCACTTCACATGTTGTTTATAAATTAGTATGCAATTTTTATAGCACCTTGCTTCATAGCAATATTATTGTTCTGTGTATACCTATTAATTTTTATTATTTCTTTAAATTTGTAATATCTCATTAGTAAAGCTTTTTATAAACATAAAAACCTTTGCCATATTAACATAAATAGAAAAATAGAAAAATCTTGAATTTTCATGATTATTCAAGTTTTTAATAGTATACTACATAAACAATGATAGTTATTAGTTTAACATTCACCTAATTGCTCGCTTTTTAGATTAAAAGTTTGATTGAGGAGTGAAAAACGGGGTATAGTAGATTAACAGGACTGGTATTAATGCAGTTGTACAGAAACATTCAATATTAACAATGTAATTGATAGATTTGCAAAAAATAAACAAAATACCGATTTTATCAAATAATTTTAACTGGTACCTACATATTTATTATTTGTATTATATTAGTATAATTATTGAGTTAAAATAGGTTCGTTCCCTGCTCCTACTTGGAACTGTCTAGGAACGCCTCCAAGTACAATTTATGTAATATAGGAAATTAATGTAAGTTAATTATTTATAAAGCGAATAAATTATTTTTTAACGCCACCATCATCTATACCGTTCGAGAGCGAGATCGAAGCTCGCGGTGACACGTAACATATATATACAAGCCTGTCGGTAGATGCGTGCAGTTGGCAGCTGCATGCAGGCGGGACACGCGCGTTTATAAAACGTAACATTATACGCCGTATTATGCATAAACAATGCGCGTCGTCGCGTCGGAGATATATTATTATTATTATTATTATTATTCTTAATATTATTATTATTATTATTATTATTATTATTATTATTATATATATTATAATAATATGTATCGTATTCGCCACTGCGGCGACGAGCACCTCGTCGCAGGAGGCGTGCGTGTTATTATTACACACGCATAATAATACAGCGATGCACCAGGGGTGTGTGAGCCACGACAGCGGGGGTTTCTTTATTGCTCGCCGTCATCGCCACTGCTGCAGTTGCCCAACGGGTGCCTGTATATCGTATAATAGGTATGTACATTTACACGTAGCCGCAGTACAGTGTGTGACAAATAACACGTCACTCGCGTATACATAATATATATATATATATATATATATATATATATTATATAGTGATAGCAATGTTAACAATAAAAAAAAAAAAAATAATAATAAAAATGTGTTATTCACGTTACGTATACCTTATTGTTGTGTTATTATGCACGTTGCACCGTCGCGGTCGTCGCCGCCCTGCAACGCCCCTCACGCGGTGACGACGACGACGGCGACGGCGGTAATTGATATATAAGTATAAACGTCCTCCTCCTCCTGCGAGACCGCGTGTATATAATATAATAATATAATGGTAAGTAGGTACATTATTATCTATAGAAAATCGCAATTATTCGGGAATCGAATACGCGTATATAGCGGAGACCCACGACGATGATATTTCGTTTTTATCGAGAGTTGTTGTTGTTGTTGTTGTCGTTCCTTTTATCATCATCATCATCATCATCATCATCATATTATTATTATTGCACTTCAAAAGAAATATATGTTGTCACAATATCGTGCAGGTATGAACAACGTCGAGGATTTTAATGTTGTTCAAACATATGTTGTACTTCAAATCCTACTATCGTGGTGCATCTTATATATTATATATGATACGCAAGTTCTGTGCGTTTGCAATAGTTCGGTAACGTTTGCAGATTATTAATTTAATGTATTACATAATATTATTATGTAGCAGATGGAAAACTTTCGTCGCTGTCGATTTATACGATTACAAAATAGTAAATGATGATTATATAGCATATATTATACGTATTATAATGTATGCTGTATAATCATTGATTACATGATGTATTCCCGTTTCTCAAAGTCCGAGTATAACAAATCCCGACGATGAGACAGATACATAATATAATAGGTTTATAACTACATGGTGTACTGTACCTGCAGCTACTAAATTAACGAAATTATTATTTATTACCAATAATTTTCAAATGATCTGAAATTCGAATCGTACCTAGTAAATATGCTTATTTTTAAATAAAATTGAATGATCATAATATTCATAACTACATATATATATATATATATATATAATATTAACATTTTTACCCTTAGATTTAAAAAATCGACTTTTAGTTTAAGCTCGTAGTTACAACGACTCACGTCGAATTAAAGCGGTTGAAAAAAAACAAACCAAATAAAAACCAATATTATGCTAAAACTAGTAAATCTAAGTTTTGCTTTATAAATATTACAAGAAGGCTTTTTGCACAAGTATGTAGTTTTATTAATTATTTATTTATGTGCTTAATTGGAGAACCTATTTAATATTGTCGATCAAAATTATTTAAATTACATACGAATAAAATTAGTGGCATCGGATTGTAGCGTTTCAATATCAAATTATGTAATGTAATATGGGGACGTTAAATGCAGATAAATTGTATTCATTAAACAGGATTACAGTGAATGAGTGGACATAACTATGAGAAATCATACAATATCACAGATTTAAAAGAAATCCAAAATACCGCTGTTAGTAAATACAAATCATTAAAAATTATGATTTATTTATAAATATTTAATTGTTAATAGGCAATCAAATGTGTCTGGTATTGAACGGTGTAAAATGTGTCGATATGAATGATGATTAGTTTGTAGTTTTGTAATACGCTCGGATTAAAGATACGAGTAAATCTATAATTTAATTAATTTTATATGTTATGTATTATGTATTTGTAACAACCCTGCATAATTTTACGAGGGTGTTTATTGCACTATACATAATACACATTTTAGAATTTTACTATGACAAAATATAGATAAGAAATATCCATTGTTTTACTAGTTGAGAGAGTTTTTATGGAAACTTTACCTACTCGGTTACCGACACACATAGGCATATAAAGCTATGTTGAGATTCTCCTACAACATGTTCATCTTGATTCTGAACGGAGTGATTTTATTCTTTTCGTTTCTGCGGTGGAACATTACTATAAATATGTTATTACCAAAACGTATTTTAACATAATAGAACTTTTCATTTTTTGGTTTTAATGGAATTATTTAGGAGGGGCCTATATGAAAAATGTAGTGTCAAATACGTGTTCTTATCCCTTACCTTAACCGTCTTGGAAAAATGTTAACGTTTGAATTTTGAATTTCTATATTATTGCAAATAATAGTAGTCGTTGTATGAAATAAATTATGAACATTTTGAAGTACCTGAATTGAAAATCCATTTACAATATTGTTTTTAAACCTACCTGTGTGATATGATAATATGATATTATAATATATTATATTATATTGTTATATTTATATAAATTATTATTTAATTTATTATTATTATTTATTTATTATTATTATTTATTATTTATTAATTTATTTATTATTATTATTATTTAATTGTTATTTTTATATATTTTGTTATATTGTTATATTGTTATACTTAATTTAAGTCTTGAAATGGAACGCATAGAATAATGGCTACTATAATTCATAATAAATAACCAGTATAAATTAGATAATTTTAACCAGTTTCTAGAGTCATTGATAGGTTTGTTTACCTAACACATTTGTGGGGTTTCACCAACGTTTTACTATAGCAATGACGAATGAATGTCCGTATAGATTTTGCTAAAGAAAGGGTTATTTTATTTATATAAATATTATAACAATAGCCATTATTATGTTCAACATCCGCCGTATACCTACTTTTTCTTTGTGTTTGATTTGTATCATTATTATATTATATTATTTCTTTTGACTACTGTCGCATTTACCGACATTCTTCGGTAAACGCAAAATAGCATTGTCCTGGAAACTAATTAAAATTTAAAATTTTACAAAACAGTCATAAACTCATCATTACAATATTTTTTTAAATTAGCTTGACCAAATAACATGTATTTTAGAAATAATTATTGTAAACAGTTAATCAAATGCGTTTCACTTAATGAAGTCTATAATAATAACTATAAATATGCAATTCTAAATTGTCTTATATGATATAATTGTACAAATAATTTATGCGTATGGACAGTCTTTTTTTATTTTTGTTTAAAAAAAAATCAAGCTTGCGAAAATTACTGCACAAATTCATATTAAATGGTTTCCGTTGTTTTTTTTTTTTTTTGATCTTGATCAAATTTTGCTTATTCGTTGGGTAATTTGAAATGGTTTAAAATTAAAATAATCTGTTTATAATATTTTGATATCTATGCATATTATTTTTATCTTATCCGTAAAACATGCAGTATCCTATGTTAATTTCGAAACATTTTGCCCCTCGATGATTATGTATGGATGGGAGGGATATGCGCCTATATATAATGGAGTATCAGTTGACGTGTTGTAGTGAACGGACATGCAGCTGCCTTTGACGGATATTTTACTCAGAAGGGTGCACGCCTCTACACAGAGTCTAATTTTGGTATCAAGAAACCACATAATCTACGAGTATTTTAAAAATATATAGGTAGGTAATATCTTTAAAATAAAGCCGATAAGACATTAATTCTTAAATAAGAGTTAATATAGATATAGTATTTTAATATAACCACGTTACTTGTGCGTATTCGAAAGACGACATCACTACATCAGTACTACTCGTACTGAAAAACATTTCTGAGTAAATAATGGGAAAAGTTGAAAATATTAATTATTATAGCTGCTTCACATTGTTGTGAATCTAAAATGCTATTATTTGTTTTTTCTACACCTACAAAAATATAAATATCATAATAATGTAGTCCAAATAGTCAACTAAATTTTCGTATCCATACAATAATGAAACGCACATTTTTATGTTTTAGTTGGTATAATTTATTATTTTGGAATTTCTGTTGTAACCTGTAACTCAAATAAAATATTTAAAATACAAACAACAAAGAATATGAATATATTGACATGAATATGTATACGTATATCAAATTTAATATTTATTTTATTTTTTTTTTTTTTTAACTCAGAAAGACTATAATATACATTTCTGATTACCTGTTGTTCATCTCGATTTGGACAATTTAATACAAATCCACATACAAACCGTTAAAGTTAACGCTTATGTTAGAACCAAATAAATATTTTTAAAAATATGTACAACAGCATTATAGTAACATAATGGTGAATGTTGACATTCTGACACCTACTTTTATAACAGATTTAGATTTTATCTGTAAATAATAATTTTTAATTGTTTTCAATTTATTTAAATTTGTATATTTATGGTTTATCCGGTGAAAGTAACCTTGATAATATATCTTTATTTCACTGTTGATGTAGTTATAATCTATAGTGAAATTGTCTTCAGTCGGTGTTTGTCAATATTCTATTTTTAAAGTTTTCCTATGAGTATAATACCTTCTAAACTTGGGTAGGTTAGATTATATAGATTTAAAATTGTTGACATTTATATATCAGACAATATTGGTTATAAACTTTTTAAAAGTCTAGAAACATATTTAAAAGAGTAGAATACAATTTTATACTATAATTTATTATGTTACATGGCAATTACATTATTCAGTTATGTACAAAATTAATTATATTTCATTAATATAAAAGTTTAATAGGCTATTTTAAAATATGGGGACGACCCCGCTGAAGTCTGCGGTCTTCTTCAAATATTCTGTAACGACTATTTTACTTGTATAATAATTATGACATGATGATATACTTTCGACGATTAAAAATAAAATTAAAATAATTTTATGATTTAAGTTTTCAATTAGTTGTTAATTAACTTATGCGATTGACTGAAAATCAAAATGTATTGTTTTTCTTAAAAGTATGCAATTCTTTAAGAACGTCCTGTACCCTCGAACACGTACATATCTAGGTATACCAAATTCGTCCTCTTTTTATGCGTAGTTGTAGAATCCGGGATATTATTCTACATAGTATTGTTTACGCATGCTGCTCATATTATAGAAGCTCGCTCATCTCATCCGATATGACCGTGCGTAACTACGCGTGATAATAACTCAACAGTAACAACTATTAAGACCGGATTTTACATAAAATGGATGTTGGTACTCCCTTCACCATGTAATGTAATTGTACAAAGTACATGCAGTCAATGAGTTTTTTTAAATCATTGCATGATGGATAAAATAACTAATATGTATATAAATGTAAAAGTACATTTCAGGTAAACAATATGAATTAAGCATTACTTATCACACCTATTTATTACAACAATAATAATATGCATAGTATTATAATAAAAGCAGCCGTGCAGCGTGTATATACGGTCATATATTCGCTGTGGCTTATTCCGTTGCTCGTGTGCAGCGACCGCGGGGCGATGGGCGGAACGCGAGCGTGAAAGCGGCGGCGACCATGACTGCTGTAGAGCCGGGGTATTATAGCGCGCGAACAACCGGTGCCGCAGCCACGCGATTCGAGAACCGGAATGTGTGTGTGTGTGTTAAAACTAATAATATAATATGTAAAAGAAAAAAAATTGAATAAAAACTGTAAAGAAAAAAAAAAAACGCTCACGCACACACGTAGAATTATACAATATTATACGGTTACGTTGCAGCGAGAGGAGAAGGAAAACGACGTAAGACCGCGGCGGCGGCTACGTTGAATCCGCGCACATCTACCTATACAGTTTTTTAGTATAGAAGCGGCGACGGCAGAAGCCATCACGTTAACCACCGCACACGCGCGTCACTATTAATCATCAACACTATTGTTGTTAACCGCAACGTCGCGCGCATGCACCTTATGTCATTATAATTTTTTATTACAATATTATTATTGCGTTACCGCTACCGCGATTGCAGTAGTTGTTGTTATCAACCGCCCGTGGTTATTCGTATACCATCGCTGCCGGCCGGCGGGCCCATACCTACCGCGGACCGTGGCTGCAGAGGCGGCACCGGTACCCGGAACGACCACGGTCCGTCGTGCGAGCCAACGTGCATTCGACTGAGACGACCGCGGTAACGTGCGCGTGCAATACTACATAATACAGCACACGGTTAAATTTTTGTATACCGGGTCACACTCGCGTATACTAACCGCGGTTGTACCGATCGACGCGGCCTGTTCGTTGTTCGGGTTGTTTCTTTTGTTCTTTCTCCTCGTGAGTTTTCCGTACCTATACGCTTTTCCCGAGTCCGTCGTCGTCCGTTCGCGCTCGCGTTCCCTGCTTCGTTCGACGTGTTATTTTTTTTATCTTTCCTTCCGTGTTTCGTCCCACTCACCCGTCGACGCCGATGTAAACATCGGATCTCGTCATCCTCAATACGCCGCACTGTTTACAACAATCGTTGTTCAATCACACTACGTCCTGCTGTTGGCGAATGCGTCTTCCGCCAGGTAAACGCCTAACGTTTTTCTTTTTCGCATGCTATTCGTTCACGCTTAATGTAATAATATTTATAATACCCCGTGTGTCAGCACCTGTATTATAATATGCGTGCATCAGCGTCGCGACCGGAATCCATCTGAAGCGGGGGTGGAGGAGTCTTTACGAGAACACAGCTATACTGCTGTCTTATTTGCGCCTACATTAGGAGGGGTGTTCGGCACATAGAGTCCACCCTCTATACTCTATACTCTATAGGTTGCGCCGCTCGTGTGTATTATTATTATCGTGGTCAACTCGGTGTGGACACCGACACACATAATTAATTCTAAATACTGGTGAATACTGTATATGTTTACACGTCATTATAATATATTATATACCTACTTCGCTCTCATTATTTTGTTGGTACATTTAGTGATCTAATGCGTGTTATGTGACATATTCAACATTCACCAAATGTATACACATTTGGTGAATGTTGAATATTTTATATATGGATAAGTTCTGTCATTTTTGATTGAATTATTCGATTATTATATAATTAAGCTGCGTGCATTCGTCCACGCTTAACAAACATTTAATAAACGTTTAGGGAACACAGATCTGTGATCTAAAAAACTGTGAAAACTAAAAATTTATAGTTAACACATCCTTTGTTTGATATACGAGTATGTATTTGGACAGTTATGGTTGTTTTGAACTTTTTAAAAGTATACTTGGTATTTAATCAAAAGTTACACTTCAATACAGACATAACCCTAAAAAATGTGGATTTTTATATTCAGATATAGTTACAATATACATAGTTATACGTTAATTTTTGAATTTCTGATGGATTTAAATTGTGTTTATTATATAATGCACTTATAATCCAATAGTATACAGTATTTAAAGATGATTTGATAGTTACAATAACTCTTTTTTCATCCATTATTTTTAACTTTTTTTTTTAACAAATAGGTATCGTAGTTATTGTAGTTGCATTACAATAAATTCGTATTAATATAGTTTATTTTTACTTTTGAAACTCAAGTTTTTAAATTGAAAATTAAATTTTATCATTAAAAAAAATCAAAATTGCTGTTTTTAAGCTACGTTTTTGGAAAAATTATAGTATTTAAATATCTTATTAAAATATTTATCAATTAATCATTAACGTCTTGCACTATTTAAGAACAAAATTTTTTTTTTTAACTTTATTACTGAGTTTTAATTGACAATTTTGTTACTAGAACATTTTTATTAATTTTATATCTTTCAAACAATTCATAAGAAGTTAAATATTTTTCGAGGGAACGATTATTTTTGATGCTTTACTATTATACCTATATTCGAAATTGAATTCTGGATCTTTCTATAGTTACTGTTTAAACAATTTTGTGCTGGGCTTGTAACAATCATTCCAATTCATAGTACTCATCATATCTATTTCCTCTCATGGAGCATGTACCATTAATCATATATTTATTTCATTGTAACAAAATTACAGTGCAGCTGTAAGCTGCAGTAGTTTAGTGGATCAGTAGTGATTTGTATTTAGTTACGAGTGCAAAAAATGTTTCATATCTGCGTGGGGGTTTTAAAGTGTGTGTATATATTTTACATAAAAAAGTCGATAAGCATATACTTATTTATTATATACTATATAATATAGTATATATTGATATATGCTTAAACATTTAAAAAATCAAAAAGATCATTGATTAAAAATACATTTTGATGTACTAACTTTTTTCTATTTTATAAATATTTTTGGCATTTGCTATTATCATATTATTTTCGATTTAATAATAAAACACTTCAATAACAAGTATCGGAATATTCAAGTTGTATATATATATTAACTATATGTTATATATACTTATGAAGGATTAGACATGATCGATCGTTTAATGATACAACAAAGTTGTGCTTAAAAATAAAGTTCAACAAACTATACTTCATCTGTTGTCCGTTTCAATGTCATGATATATATATGTCTGTATTACCTATTAATAAATTATTAGGAATATGATGAATAAATAAATCAATTTTCTTCAATGGTGTATTGAATAAAAATGTATCGATTGTTTTCTCTGCCTCAACTGGAATTGCTTTGCATTGATACATATTATATTTATTATCGAATGCTACTAATCCTTTTAGAGCATTTTTGATCCTTTGTAACCTATTGAGTATTGTCGACTTCATTTAATTCTCTTCAAACGTTTTACTGTAGAATAAAGGTTTTCTCAACTATGCTGTTATCGGTAATTGGTATTATAGAAAAAACATATTTGTTAACATTTTGGCATTGATAATAGAAATAAAAATAAACATACTATATTATACATGCTACTATTTGCAATACAATTTGTTCCTATTGAATTAGCCCCATTCGTTGTTGTATCTATCCCAGTCAAAATGTACATGCACGCCTACACATAATGTATTCACTATTTTTCATACCTATATTTTCTGTATATTATATATACAGTCCTGTGAAGATATTATTTTAATCCTATTGTGATATCTACTGAGATAGTAGATAATACAGTTTCGTATGACTCACAAAGATAAGGACTACAAATTTTCATATTTAAATTATATTTTTATGAAGGTTCGCACAATTAATTTAACAATTTATATCGCAATGGTTATAGAGTTACGTTTCTAGAAACGTATATATAAGCAAGCACATTGTGCCTATATGTATATACAATATACAAATGAATATCTTTGTCCCTATTTACGAACTTAACTACACAAAGACATCGGTTCGTTAACTTTTCCGTTTTTTTAAACCCGAATTATACGGTAATCGAAAACTATTTTTATCAATGTCGCACTAATATCAGTATGACGTAAATAGTTTAAATAATTGTCGATAAAGCTATAGCTATAGCTATAATATATATAGGACGTGGATGCTATACATCATAATCTAATTAGTTGTAATAAATGATTTGATTCCCTTTCAATCAATCGGTATTTAAATATTCAATTGATGTATCATCATTGTTTGCTAAGTCTATTTAATTTGTTAGTCACTTTTTCTTAATCGATTCTAAATTTAGTGATATCATTGATAAGTTATCCGGTTACTCGTCAGCCAGATGGTGTCGAGCTTATGAATTTGTCAGCTTTTGATTGATTTTGGGCGTGTAAAGTATAAATGTATTAATTTGCTTCAGTTTAAAATTAAATTTATAAATATTTTAAGAGATGTGTATGTATAAACACTATAAATATTTTAAAAACTTAAGTTTCACCTAGTCTTGTTGTACACATTTTCTACTTTTTTTGCATGGTATTTGTTTATGTTGCATAAGTTTGAGTTATTGAATAGTACCAAGTATAGTATATTTTTCCAAAACAGATTTTGAGCTTTTATATTTCAAATTTACTTTATAATCAAAAATAATTTTGTTGTCAATCGGTAACATTTCAATAATTTATTATCGACAAAACCATTATGTAAAAAAAACAACATAGGAATAAGAAAAATACATTTCATTTGTGCTTTACCAGTAAAATGTAGAGAAAATAATTTAGTCTAAGCATTTAATCAAAAGTTCCTTATTTTATTATTGTTATATATTATAAATACGTTTATAATATGTATCATGCGAGGTATCATGTAAGTACAATTTGAAATCTCGTTTAGAATATACAAATATACTAAATCTCTAACTTCAGCATGATTATGCTTTGACAAAATTATATCTTACTCACGATCTCGATCTAATTATTTATAATTTGAATTATCATAAAGATATAAGTCAATAAATACGTGACATTATTAATTTTTGTAAAAGCCGATTTGAGATTATGGACTATCAAATACTATATAAAAACGATGTGATTTCTGTGTAACTCACCTACTTCATTCGGAAAAAATTACGGCACAAAATCGTAAATGTTGTATAAATAGTCTTTAGGTCAGGGATGGCTCCAGAGACTTAATTGATAAGTAATATTTTCAGAAAACTTTATAATGAAAAAACAACAATATTTACGATATAAACTCAAGCCGTCTATTCTTTGTTTTTGCAAATACACCAATTATATAATCTATTTGATTAAAAAGATCCATTCCATATTTATTAGGTATAGTGCTGTTAACCTTCCGAAATTCTTATGCAAAGCCAAGTTCTAACTTTCTGTAGTGGGGAGGGGCAGAGCCGACTCGGCTTTAGATATTGTTAAGAATATTGTTTTTGAGCTCATACATATTATAATTCGTATTTTACAACACGCGATAGATTTAATTAATTTGATTAACTACCTGTTAATAAAAAAGGTCGTGATTATGTAATTTTATGGGCTTATATAATGGAACAAGGAATGCCACCCACTTTTGATCATGCACATTTGGGCGAGTATACGCCGAACAACACGTAATAATAATTGTTGTGGACGTTGTGATATTTACGCCGATATTTACAGTTATTTTTTGATAATTTAATATTTTCGTATGGTGGGTATATATCACAGTTTCTTTTTTTTGAACCTACACGAATATTTATATATTGTTGTTTAGTAAGCTTGTTGTGGATAATAAACGCCAAAGCTTCATCTACCGTATAGGGAATTAGATATTTTGAATAATTAAAAGATGTTTTAATTTTTTTAGCTCTATTTGAAGTTGATTGCATTTCATCGAATAATTCAGCAGCACATCTTTGTCCAGACATATACAATTTTTTTTTTTTTGGCAGCACATACAATTTGCGGCGTATTCATATCAGAACGAGTTAAAAAGGATTTAATTTTTTGCCTTTTTGTTCCATGAGAAGACAATTCATAGGGAACACTTGGTCGACCAGTAAGCGATGAAGAATGTATTTTATTAAGAAGAATTTTGAATTGAGTATTGATCCATTCAATATTATATTTTGTGAATCTTTTAAAATTTCTAGATATTTTTGCCCATTTTCTTGAAACAATTAAACAAAATTTTGAAATGCATTTATTTATAGTTTCAATATATTGTTCAGACCAGTTTAAGCCATTTAACTTTGTTGAAAAAATTTATACAATGCGTTTTTAGAATAAATGCTAGTAACTGATTGCATACATTTGTTTTGACGTATAATTTCAACTAGATCCTGATTAAAAATTATTTTATTTTCTTCCCCAGGTATCGTATTAACTAAAAAAATAAAACTTGTATATAACTAATGTTTTAAATTTTAACGAAAAATAAATTTATGATATAAGTGTAAGTAGAGTGTACCGAAGTATTAGTTTGTAAGATGTATAACATTGCGCGTATACAATTTATTATAATTTGATTTAATTTATAAATTATAAGTTAATTATTACAAATATTAAGTATATATGACTTACCGAATAATTGTTCGTTCATTTTTAAAAAGTTGTTGAAATGTAGTTTTATAAACAAAAATAAACACAAATCTAAAACAGTGTGAACACGTATAAGGCGGATGAACGATAGGAAGGAATCTTTGAAAATCATAAATCGAATCAATTTTACACTATAGATACTCTAATATTATTTTTTATTGTTCCTTATCTTTATATCAATCAATAAATTATATCTTATTGCAGTTACAGCATAAAGATTAAATTAAAAGCTAGTGTGGACCCGATTTTGTACAGGTTTTTACAATAATATAGACTGCGAGTAAAAATGTATATATATGGTATACTACACTAATCGTGTATACTAAACGAGTAAAATAATACATGTACATGTTTAGATTGGTGTGCCGCAAAATTTTTTTTTCTTATTATTCTTGATAACGTGAACTATAACATATAACTAATAAAAATTG
Organism: Chaitophorus viminalis; assembly: GCA_025469195.1. Classification (NCBI taxonomy): domain Eukaryota; kingdom Metazoa; phylum Arthropoda; class Insecta; order Hemiptera; family Aphididae; genus Chaitophorus; species Chaitophorus viminalis. The sequence continues at coordinate 5,135 of JAIPRK010002086.1, read as the reverse complement.
CATAACGTAGCGTACTTTCTACAACTACCTTTTCAAAATAGAAAATTATGGAAAATGTGTGTATTTATTTTGTTAAATGTTGAATTTTTACCATAAATAAGGGGGGGGGAAATTTTTTTGTTATAATTCTATGTAAACCATTATATAAAGTGTGAATTTTGAAAAAAAAAAATTAATTTATGTTTTATGACTAAAAAAAATTAGTTTACATTTATAGCGTACAATTTGGAATTATTCAATAAAAAGGTAAATATTTCTAATCAAACCTCTCTATTTCAGTTAATAATCAACTAATTGTTTTCAAATTTTAAATTTACCCATAAAATGTTCCAATACAAAATAATTAATAATAAAAAGTAGGAATTTCAAGGATTTAAAAGTGGGACTTTTGGCCAGCTACTATCAGTTTCATCCCACTGTGCGCCGCCGACTATCACACTTGAATTTGACAAAGCACAAAAGTATAGAATATAGATATTACAATACGGTAAAATACTGTCGATGAGCTGCTCCATCGACGTCAATTATAATATCGTATATTATGTCAAGCGGCACGCGATGTTAAATAAACATTTTCTTCACATTTAATATTATGAGAATCTAATCGTCAGCCGTCGCTTTCGTGTGCGATGTAAACACTCGAAATTAATCGAAAATTATTATTATTATTATTACTATTATAAAATTATAAGTAACTACTGGTATACGATTATACCTTTACAGTGACTATTAAATTTGATATAATTCAAGAACTCATGATTCATAAGGTACATAGAAAGCTACCCTCTCCTACAATCATACTTCACAAGACGTCATATTGTCTATTACATTTGACATACTTTATTATAACGGCACTAGTAAACAATTATTACTCTATGAGTTACTAACATTCGAACACATACAATTTCTTTATCAAATTAATAAAAATAAAATTATTAATACCATTTTTCTGGTTTTGTCTTATAATTTTAAGTGTATTTATCTATTTAAAATTGTTGTTATAAATATTTAACACATTAGTATATTTTAATAAGCTCGCAGATTTAAAACAGTTATACGAATATTACAAATGTCAATATAAATCAAAGAATATACTATGCTACATTAGTATAGAATCAGATAAAGCATTTTGGAATAACTGTTCTAAATCTGTCATCTGATATTTTAAGATTTGGATGTATGTCTTTCAAAAAATGCAATTACAAAAAAGCCACATAAACTTGTCCATTTGTATATCAATTTTTTGAGATTACCCGATTTTATGGTATTTTTCTACTACTGTATAATTGCTGATTTACCATCTCAATTTAAAATGACATGATCTATATTTTTTTCTATAATGTTATATCCATAATATCCCCAAGTAGTTAGCAACTAGCAAGTATACTTTTGGAAGATAGGAACCAATTACAGAGCATACTTGAAAAACAGGGCTAGTTTCATTCAATGAAATCATCATAAATTATACGGAAATAGTGAACGATTTACCATTTACGTGAACAAAATTAATTTTTTCTTACAAATTTTATATTTTATTTTACGTTACGCAATATTATACGATGCACCGACAATATTTCATGTTATAGTGTTACAATTAGTTTATATGTAGGTATTTTTTATTATATGGTTCATTAAACTACGAATATTTTGTTTCTCTAACAATAAAACGATTCAATATCAAACATGCCATAAATTTAAAACAATAACGAGAAGATAATAATAATAATATAGCAGTAATTACAATACTATTGCTTACGCATTTCTCATTTATAAGTACGTGTTTTAGACATTTGTGGTATAAAATATTGTCATTTTTTGTGTTGAGATGATCATCATCGGTCGATATCTCTGTATATACAATAACACCGATTGTAAAAACATTAAGATATTTACAGGGGACATGCCCGTATTTTATGTATATCTACATCCATACTTATAAAGTAATAAGTCATAACAAATAATAATGCCTAAAAAAAAAAAAAAATACTTGAGACTTAATTCTTGATGTTGTGACCAAGTAATTTAATAAAATCTACATTATACGATATAAAATTTAGACCTCAGTCTCTAATAATCATGGAACCAGAGTAGAAAAACAGGATAACGTATTATAAAGTAGATTATAATAAACAACAGATAGATTCTGTTATTATTTTGTTTAATTTATAGTTTATTAAGATTGTATTTATTTGTTGTACATCATGCAATTATATCAGGCGCGCACCCAAGATTTTTGTTTGGGGGGGCTTAAACATTTTCCTATTTTCTTTACACACAAGTAAATAATTAACACAAATTATAAATAGTAATTTTTTTACTATTATTATTATATGTTATATTATATGTTTAAAGTTTAATCGATCATCATTGTAGTACTATGTTTGTGAAAATATGCTATAATAATGTAATAATGTATAATTTAATAAAAATATATTTTTTTTTTTTGGGGGGGGCTTCAACCCCAAAGCCTCCTCTCTGGGTGCGTCACTAAATTATGTCAAAAGTTAGTATTGATTCTACTTGTGTCTTGTGCACTTGTTTACTTTGGTTTTTGTTTAAAATATAACTAAGTTATTTAAACTCGTAAAAGAGTTAATTTCTTTATTTTTATAGTCAGTGAATTTAATTTTTGTATTCTGTGAAACATTTTTTATGATTAAACTAGACTTCGATTAATTCGTAATTAATATCATCGTTAAATTCGAGTCGTTGAAGTATGTCATACGCACACAAATGTCAGTGATCTTATATAAATATGATATATTTATTAGTATTTTAACTTCCAACCGTATATTTTACAAAATAAGTACTTACTTATAGTATCTGTTTAATCATTTTTATTATTTCAGATAATTTATATAATTTATATAATAACAACATCACACAAAACGTTTTAATTTATCATAAATGAGCACCTAGATTAATTTAGCCATCATGAGACCAAAAGTATTTCATATTAATTTAATTGATCCCTCTTGGGCATTTTACTAATCATACGTATAGACACTCGTATACTAAATAATCTTAAATTCCAAGTAGAATTCAGCAATAATTCTTCCAATGTTGAAAAAAAGTTTGATAAATATAAATTATACAAAAGCCATTAAATCGCCAAAAATAATGGCAAATCGCGAATATGTGCTTGACAGCATTTCAACAAAGAATTGAGAATGTATTACTTTTATGTTAAAATGTAAATTTTACAAACTAACTATAATATTCACAAAGATAAGATATGTATTAAAGTGACTGACTTTTAATTATTGAATGTGAAATCGAAAATAGGGTTTACCGTATGATGATATGGTTTAGAAATACACATATTATGTCGGCTGTGTGTATATCTGCAGACTGCAAATGGTGTAATGACTATAGGTAATATACTTGCTTTAATTCTCTTCTGTACAAAATTATAAATTTTTCAATAATTATATAAAAATTATCATTTTGGGTCAATGATAAAAAAGATCACTAGCTATTATTGCATGACTTGAGGTTTTTTATGGTACCTACATCGCTGCAGTATTTTCACATTACCTACATATTCGAGACGGGTGCGTGGACAATGGCGTCATCGTTGACTTCACGGAAAGGGACGGCCCCGAATTTTAAGGGTGCAGGACTTGTGGAACTATATGTATAATATACTTATAATTTAAAGGAAATACACGATTTCGACGCGCCATAGGGAGCGATGATAATAATGCGGCCGTTAATCGGGGAGTTTCCGGTATTTTAGGGTGAATACGAGTGCCTGGCGTTTAGGTGCAAAAAGGGTGGAAATGTACGTCCCTTGAAAGCAACAATAAGGCATAGAGTACGCAGAAGGCACAGCCGTTGTCACCAATACACTATAATAATATATAATTGTCGGTGACATGCGTAACGTATATAATATAATATTATGTATACAACTGGCAACAACAACTCAACTCGGATTTATATCAGAAAATACGCCCACGATAGCATAATACAATAATATTACTTTGATATTAAATGTGTACATATATTATGTATATTTTTTATGATATATTGTTTATACGGGCGTATCGTTAAGATAAAAAAACAATACTGTAAAACGCCAACCAGATCCGATGTGGCGGACAAAACAATAGTATCACGTTCATGTATTTTGGTAGTACGCGTAGGCGTGTGATCGAAGACTAGATAATATAAAAGTTGGATGCGGACGCGCGATAATTCATTATTATTTGTTTACTTGTTGAAATAAGCTGGCATAATAATTAATTTGTCCGTTTGTTCAGTAAATAAATAATTAAAATGGCTGGAAAAATTAAAAGTTGAAAGTTAGTTGTGTTATTTTTATTTCTAATTTGCAGTTATAACATTTACATGGTGGTTTCATCTTTAACCTACTTAAATCTAAAAAAATATTTACTTCAAACTGAGTTACCTGGCGTTGCCCGATTGTGATTGTGAATGTTCAACTCATTTTGGGTTTAAATCACCGTGGAATCAATACCTTTTTAAGTCCTATTACCCGGAATAACAGTTAAAATATTTTAATACAATTTTTTATTGTTTTGTCTAAACTAAATGTTGATTAATATTAATATTTATAATTATAGTTTGAGACTTTTTCACTGATTGGTACCAAACTCGCAAGAAATGCAAAGAACACAATTCTGGCATAGCAATACGTCTATTTTCTTGATCTGTCTCTCTTTGGTCATCAGTGCGGTTAACACGTGAGGTAGCTCTTCGTACATTTGATTGACTGTGACGACCTATGTTATTTAGTCTTCTCTTCGGCATCGTAAATTGTAATTAATTAAAGTGCGAAAAGTTCTTGCGCACTTAGCAGTAACGTGTCACTATCACAAAAGAGAACATAACTTGAAGGGCATGGACCAATTGCGCCTAGAACAAAATTTTTATTCTAGGGTCAATATACCAATTGCGCTGCATATATTTTAGGGTTAGTGTACCAATTGCGCTGCATATATTTTAGGGTTAGTGTACCAATTGCGCTGCATATATTTTAAGATTAGTGTACCAATTGCACTCTTTATATTTTACGGTCAATATACCAATTTAATATATTTTATAACAGTGTATTATATATATATATATATTAATATAGGGAATTTTATGAAACGTTATTATTATTACGC
>JAIPRK010002085.1:0-30142 GCA_025469195.1 Chaitophorus viminalis | reverse complement strand
ATTATATACACATTTTAGACAAACATATTAACTCCGTTCAGAATCGTTATTCGTATACAATGATATCTATCATTGCATTCAAATATAACAAATCCATTGTAATAATGACCTATCCTATAAACGAGGTGCACTCCACCCTCAACTGTACAGCAAAGCGAGGCCTACCCCTTCTTTTTTAAAAATATTATTAAAGAAATAATAATAATAGGTACTTTGTTATGTTAAATATATGGGTACCATAGTTGTTGGCAAATAATGGTAGTCATAAAAATAATAGGGCTGTAGTTAACACTTTATAAACAAAGGAGTCATAAAGTAAAGGTAATGATTAGGTATTCTAGCATTGCAAAATTTGAAAAAAAATTAAGTGCCCCCCCCCCAAAAAAAAAAAAAAAACAATTTTCTGGCTACGGCACTGAAAGTAAGAATATTAAAAAATCCACTAATAACACACTAGTTCTCGATAAAAACGAATTGGGATAGGGATTACATCATAAATGTTTAAACTTAAAGGAATACAAATAAACATAATATTAATACATAGTAAAATAACAATTTTATTCATTAAATACTTGATACTTCCAATATTATAATTATGGGTACATTGATACGTAAGATCTTTAAGCATCTCACTATTATGAACTAATTTAGGCTTTTTTCCGTATGTGTTATTGACTAAAACATTAAATTCTACTTAAAAATAATATATAACCGTACGAAATTCAAACATAAATAAAGTAAATATTATTATATAGACTATATACACTAACATAAATAAATCTTAGTATAATTGTAATTCTATTGAGAGTTGGGAAATAAAAGAGATCAGGTTGGCCTTAAACTCTATAAAGTTAAAAAATTAATAGAACTTTTGCCAAGTAATCAGTGTCGCACCTAGAAAAGTACCGAGATTTGGAAATAGTCAATAAACCTCTAAGTGTATCGTGAAGGACTATTTTATAGTTCACTTATTGTTCCCTCCGTCTCTGTACGCTATCAACAAAATATGTAATTGAACATTATTCAATATTCTATCGTTGGGGAAACGCCAAACGCGCGAAACGTGGGTGCAAAGGTTTCACTGGTATATATTTTTAGTTGGCAAAACGGAGAAATTTTATGAAGGCCATGAAACCTGTATGGTCAATACTTGCACGATCTCTTTGTTTCAATAGTTTTTTTTTTCATTATTTTTATATAATATGTTACCTAAATATATATATTGTTATTATTCGTTGCGTGGTGGAAAACAGAAGTATAGAATTACATGTGGGCGAAACAGTTGTGTTTACGATAAGAACGACCTCAAAATTAGTCGGATAAAAATACACACACACAGTGTGCCTAATAGGTATAGAGAATTAAAGTACGTAAAGGTTGTACAGGGTTCAGGGTGATAGGACACAAATGTTTCCATAAATAATGAGAAAAAAACGTTTTAAAATACCATCTTCAAGCGTAATATATGCGTATAGTTATTATAATAATGGCTGAACAGTAATCTTGTTTGTTACAAAACACGTACACTTTTCGATTTGAAATCAAAAATGTCCTCGACAAGGCACACTAACCTTACTGGTTTATAATTTTTACATTTTGTTTGTAACAGTCAACACCGTTGCATGGACCAGTCGGACTGGATGATAGTGATATTATATATATTGGGAAATTAACAGATAACCGGATGAATAATTTTTGTAGCCGTTTAGATTTTATTGGTACCAATTTGTATTTATACATTTGTCGTGATAAAAAAAATAATGACAGTTGACATAAAACTACTATTTTTAAACTACACTCCACCTATTGGAGTTATTAAGAATCCGGTTTTTTTTAAACAATTCCTTCCTTCCTTCATTTGGGTATTTATAATTTTTTTTTTTTTAAACAGGAAGTTAAAATGTTTAATCTGTTACGCAGAAAGGAAGTATTTGAACTTGGTTGTGTTTCGTTGTCATGGGCGGCCAGAAATAATGATGCTTCAGAAATGTTTAGTATTTAAATGATTATAAACTGATTTTTTAAATATACATATTATTACAACATTTATATTGTGTATGACATACAAATTAATAAAATTTATTATAAAAAATATTATTCAAATTTCGCAATAATTTATTAACTTATGTTAAACATCATATTCTAAAATTTAAAAATATTAAAACATTGATTACTTTTACATGCTTGCATGGTTTGCTCTCAATAAATTATTTTAACTGTTAATACATTTTTTTATTTATTCAATATATTAAGCAACCTCATAAGTCAACAAAAAATAAAATTTTAAAAATTAAGCTGTTTTTATAGATTATTTTAATTATCTAGAGTATTTTTTTTTTAATTTTGAATACTACATTAATTAATGCTATAGGTACCTAATTTGCTCTTTTAAACTTTAAATTATTGTTGATCAACAATTATAACAACAGTGGTTTTCTTATCATTTAACATTTTCAAAATATGAAATAATAAATTAGAGTTGCCAATTCAAAAATGAATAAAACAATACAACTAATACAATTATTAACAATATTGTCATAAAAAAAAAACATTGTGTACGAACAATTATTTGTACATTGATTAAATATTATATTTAATCAATGCTAGTACGTAATTTAAATGTTGAAACGGTTCTAATTTTTTAACTCTTAGACTATAGAGTTTAAGAGTAGTCACATAAAGAATGTAACTCTTATATACTTATTAAAGTGATACTATAAAAAATTTAATTAAATTAATAATAACAAATTTTAAAATAAGTTTACTTCCATATAATTTGTGTGATAGGTATTTATATTCATTTCCTTATAGGGTTTGCATATTTACAATATTATCGATATAATATGTTGAATCACTAAGATTCAAAAAATATGTGCATAATACATACCTACATAATTTAGGAACTTAGTCTTTTACCCCAAGGTAGCGAGTATTCGCTATTCAGTATTCCATTTGTAAATTCTTTTGGACACTGATGATTCACAACCGGGACATTTTATCCTTGTATTGATTACCTGACATTCTATATAAGTTATATGATTATACATTTTATGACTATTGCCAAACGACATCAAGTACATTATTGATTATAATAAATTGAAAATATTACATTATGTACTCGAAAATATTAATCAAATTAATACTGAAGTATTAAACAATTTCCAAGTCAAAAATGAATATTAAAAGATTCTAAAATAATCTAAATATTCTAAATACATATTAATAGCAATATTTTTAAAATGTATAAAAATAATAAATAGGATTAATACCTAATTCCATTGTATGTATTAATTTCATATTTATATACTCAGGAGACAAAAACATCTTTTAGATCTATGTAAAACAAATTACATTTTTTGTAAACTTACCATCTGTATTTAAATAAACGTGTTAGATAAATATAGAGGAATAATTTAGGTAAGTATTCAGGAAAAACAGACAAATTAAATAAAACTTGATAAAGGTACTATTCAATAAGCCTTCAAATGTAATTTGAAGTTAATAAATAAATATTGAATCATACATTAGTAATTAAAAGTTAAGACCTATATAAATGTACAACTTACAATACAATTACATAGCCACATAGGTGCTCGTATTATAGTCGTATCCATTTCTCACACAACTATATAATAATATTTATATTAAGTAACAGGCAATTATTATTTCCTAATCTGATTTATTTTTAATTTACTATTTTTATTTATAATTAATGTTTGTTTATGGCGTAAAAACCGTACAGTTAAATTAATTTTAACTGGAACAAACATTCATGCATGGTTATTTTATTCATAATCAATAATAATTGATTAAAACCGTCAATAAAAAGTAAAAACCCTTTCAGGTTGATGTAAAATGTTTATAACTACTTGCCAAAAAATAAGGCAGGCAATATTTTCCTATATCTGCTTATAAATGTTTTTCACAAAACCCAACCAAGTATTACATCCTTTCAGAAATACAATAGCATTTACAATGTATTAGTATAATATTATTTATTATATTAAAACCATACCACAATTTTTTTAAATATATTTGCAGTTGGAATATTGGTAGTGTGCTAATACAAATACATTTAATTAGTTGGAAAATCAAAAATCAAATATGCGTATAATACATCTGCAAATGGCCGCCACTGGAATAAAATAATGTTATTATACTATTTATTGTAGTACCTGTCTACAGGCTGCATTAGTCATTAAGGATTTATCATTCGAATTGAATGTTATAGGTGCTATAACATAAAACAAATTATATTCATTGATATTTTGATGATAGTTTATCGAGATTTTTTAAGAATTTAGTGGAAACATTTTTTTAGATGTATGTATAATTCATTTATATACTTATATAATAATTAATTATAGGTACCGGGATATGATAATAATAATACACGATGTTTGTTGTTGTATGACATTAAAAAACGAAAATAACATTAATTAGGTAGTTATTACGAAAAATTCAGTTTCCAAGTGCATAAACATATAATAATAAAATAATATTGGAGGACGCATATCAACTGTGGAATATTTTTGCTTTTTACCAGCAAAACGAAATGGTTTATGGAAAAACGTACAGTTCATAAATTAAACCGAAGACGTGTATAATGCGCGTGTATATTATACATAAAAATGTTTTCAGGTTAAGGCTGAACATCCATGATTATTGGACAGATAGATAAATAGATAGATAGATTAAGAATTATATATAATAACCGGCAAGAAGATAATATGTTGGTTGTATTTGTGCCTACGATAAAACACGGTTATTAAAATATGAAAAAATGCGCATGTACCTACATAGTATAGTTAACAATATTATCATCTTTAACGCGTGTATACCTATGGTTAATAATAATAATGGACACGGGTAATACAAGTTCGTTTCGACGTACGTACGTGTACTTACGTATATTATGTTTATGACATTTTCGCGATGATCTTATTACATTTACTTATGCAAGTACATATACGTTTTATTTTTCAGAGGAATAATAGTCTCCGGGCCGCGGTGACGTATCACGAACACGTATTGCACCCAGTATTATCACGGTAATATAGTATAATTACACTGCACGCTGCGGAGTCCGGCGAGACCGTCGTTGACGTGCCGGAGTGGGCGCGCGCGCGATATTATAATAATAGTTGTGTGATAACGACATAATCGGCAGCGGCCTCCGCCACCACTCGGACACATCAAAAAATCTAATGGCGCCAACCGTCGTCTTTGCTGCCGGACAATGTTGGTCAAGGCGCCGCACGGACACGGACGCGCCGGGCCAAGGACCTTGCATAGCGCACATTTAAAAAAAAATAAAAATATTTTCCCAACACCGCCGCCGCCGCCACATGCATACCTATACCCATTTCATATAAAAAACACACACCCGAATCGTTTTATTGTGTGTCACCGCCACCGACTATCGCGATCAATATTATATCAATATAATAGGTACCTATCAGATCGGATTTAAACATAATATAATATCGTCAATTAGTATGTAAAAACACCACTAATTTGCATAGTATATTACTGAATGTGATGCGATACAAATGCACATTTGAAATTATAGCCGATTAAACAAAAACCAAGCATGTTGAAATCTCTGTAATGAAAATAAGAAAAAATCAATGAGATACTTGTTTCGTTATTTCTTGCTATTGACCATATAATTTTCTGTTTGTCTATTGAATAAGATGTTACGATATTATTATAATTATTTATAAAAAAAAGTTATGTGCGATTTAATATATAACTTTTATTCAATTCACTTGAATCTTGAATCTAATCAATACAAATTAAAGTATTAAAATAATATTTATCTATTCTCAGCATTATAAATACTAATTATAATATCTTAACGTTTAAATTTAAATATTATATTTTAACAATCTAATATATAGTAATTTCATATCAATTAATTGGCAAAAAATGTTTGAATATTACATTTTATTTTCCAATATAATAATTCTGTATTTTTAAGTACATAGTTTATTTTTTAGAATTATATCTAATTTGTTAATATTGAAATGACAAGAACATTTGATTAGCAAAAAAAAATTCACAAAAATAGCTCAAGTGAAGGAAGCAGTTCTCACAACGGCACCCTAAACATTTAATTTAAACTATTGAAACTTTAATGATTACTATTATATATACTGTTTAGCTAATAACTAATCTCGAGTTTATTTAGTGCTAGGATTTTATTTAAATGCTTATTATTTTTAATAGAATATGATATACGAAATCTCATACATAATAAATTCATTGTAAGTAATTGTTGTGATTTATTACAATCACGAAGACCATGAATTAATTTCATTAATTAATTGGACGTATAAATTTTGAAACGAGTAACTTAAAAATTATGAAATATATTATACTTTTAAAGTTTTAAATATAAATATAGAATACTTAAACAGTCTTTAAAAACAAATTTTCATAAGAATATTTTTTACATGTTTAGTATTTATAACACTCCCTCAGTCCTCATACAATCAAGAATAATGTATATAGATAAATTTTATCATGAGAATTTGTATTATTATTTAAAACTTAACCTGATGATATATTAATATTAAAATACCCCAAACATCAAGATCAGATAAAAATGTTAATTAATATGGTAAATAACAGTCATTTATGAAAGATATGTTATTAAAAAACAATCGACTTAAAATAATAATCACGGATAATATTCAAGTTTATATTCTCTATTAATAAAAAATTGGCACTCCTATATGCACATTATATGTTAAAAGTATAGGCGCCAAATGTTTTCGTAACAAATTTTCAATGTCAAATAATACCTAGATACTGCACTATTACTAATGATTATCAAAATTAATGTAACTGAAATATTTTAAAATGTTATAGAGAAATTTGATAACATATAAGGATACCACTAATTTGTCACATCACGCCTCCGACAGAATACTTTATTATAGCAACTGGGCATTATTCAGAATGAAACATATCTTAAACGTTTTGATTGTGACTATAATTGATATGATATAAAAATATATTTATATGAATTTAAAAGCAATGATAAATATTTGTATCCAAAAAAAATTCTGAGAGAAAGTGAAGTAAATTACAACCTTTATACATATTTATTTTTTAAAGAATAATAATAATCATTATCAAGAAAATAATTAGTTACGCTGGACTGCTAGAGTTCAAACTTTAAAAAATGTTTATGGAAATAAAACTAATTGTCTTAAATATTCTGCTTTATAATACTATATTATGGCATTCTATAATTACCCTTAAATTGAATTTTCAATCCATACGTTAAAACATTTACCATGTTAAAATAATTAATTAATTTAAACAGGAAAATTGCCTATCCATGACTTAATACATGTAGTGTGAAAAATAGTGTTTCTAAATGATAATATTGAAATAAAATATAGAATAGGTGACAACTTTACTACAAAAACCACTTTGCCATATTTTGTAAACAGATATACTTATATAATAGTTATGTAGACACTTGAGTATAGATCTGTATATTATAAATGGATGGAAAATGATTGTTCCTTCCACACATTTTACGCTGAACCCTAAAATTATGTAAATTTTATATTATTTAGTTCTTTCAAAATAGTTGTAACTGCTTACAACTATTGCCTACTTGATACTTCTATGGCTGGATGAAGTTCTCATAACACTATATTTTCGCGATTTTCATATTGATGAATTAATAATCTAAAATAGATTATTCGGGTCAACATTTCAAACATGACACAATAAACTTAGTACATTTAAACTTACTCTGATGTACCATCTGTATTTTAATTTGTAAGTTTTGCGCTATTATGGTCATTATGATTGTTCAAGTCCATGTTTGTACATAGATGCAGAGAAAATAATAGAAAAAATATAAGGTGTGTGGTATTGTTGAAGTATCGAAACGAGAAAAAAATTTTCCAAGAGAGGTTAGTACACTAAGTACAGTGAAAATCAATGTATAACGTATTATATCTTCTGGCACACATATTATTTATACAAGGGTACGTCATATGATAATATTTTATGCATATTATGATAAAAAATATCTCAGCATATCAATTAGAAAAAGTTTTAAAAATAAGAAAGAGAATATTTTCTTTCTTTAGTGATAAAAGTACATGAATCCTAGATTTTTAGATGTTGATAGTAAACTATTCGTTCATTTAAACGAAAAATTTTAAAGAAGTTTTTTGAGAAATATTAAATATTAAAAAATTATTGAATTTGAAATATTAAATTATGAAGAACAACTTCTCGAAGATAAATTAAGATGAGCATTTATTAAAATAATTGAATATTTTATTTTTAAAGTACTTACATGGAATTCATTGTCAAATTCAATAGTAAAATCAAATTAATAGAGAAAAATATTGGGCTTAATACGGAAATGAGAAGGAAAAAAATAGACAATAAGAATACATATTATTGTAAAAACAATAATATAATTTTATAAAATATGTAAACAATTCAAAATACCTCATCCATTACCAACTCATAGAAACAATATATAATATATATTTATTTTCCTATCAAATAAGTTGTGGTTGAACAAGGCTAACTAATTTTATTTTTATATAGGTACACAACTCGTATGTGCATAATAATACTTGTAAACTTGGTATATTTTTTCATTATAAAGTTCATTGTAATCAAGTGATGACTGATGTTGGACGTGAAATTTATATACATTTAGTCATTTAGATACCATTAAATACAGACACATCAGTAAATCACTGTTAGATATTTTTAACTCGATAATAATATTTAATTAAATCGATTAATTTAACAAAGCGTTCTGTTAAAATGTTTAGTAAATAAAAATAAATTATCTTACTTTTTGTAGGATTAAAGTAAAGACTAATTATGTTAAAACCCTAATGTTCACTACAAACGCATAGGTAACAAATAACGAAATCGATTTGCCATTATATTATTTACATATAACTGTGTTGTGTCAACTAACTTGGCCTACTATGTCTAGTAGTAGTAGTTTGGCATACTAAACACTTTAGACGACATAATAGGTACATATATTTAATATTATAATATTATGTAGTAGCCTATTCTATATTTTATAATCCATCTAATAATAATTATTCTCACGTTTGTTTTGAATTTGATAACACGTCCACGCGCAAATGACCGTGGGATTAATTTTCCTTTAGTCTCTGAGCACGATTATGGCCACTGGGTACGTTATATTTGTTTTGCGTAATATTGGCGGCGGCCAAGATGCGTGAATCGACCGACAACGATTTGACGAATATTCGGCCCAAAGGTCATTAATAATTCTACTCGGGTCGCGAGGTTCGACGGTATATACCTATAATATATACACCTATATAAAGACTTCTTACATAATTTTATTATTATTATTATTATTATCATTATTATACGACACTGTGTGTTTCGTTAAAACGTAATTTTTTCTCGTCAACTGTGTACTACATGTATTGATAAATTTTTTGCCATAGGTACGTACCTAGTTGATTTGTTTTTTATTATTATTACTCTAGCGTGACATTTTGTCTGTCGCGCGCATACCGTAAATAATATATTATATTGTTCTCTGGTGTCGTCAGTCACCGCCACGCCGCCACACCACTAGCTGAGAGATGAGCAAAGACTATGGGTTCGATAATAATTGGTTAAAGCAATCAACAGTCGTATATCTATTTCATCGATAACTGTGTGCCAATATATCGGGATTTTGCGAAAATCGCATGGGTGACCCAGTGTGCTGAATTACAACAATTGATAGAGGTAATTGGGGTGATAAAAATATGTTTGAAACGAAAACGAAATAATGGAAAAATGTCAAGGTTCCTCGGCAAAATGAGTTTAATTATCTTGGTATCAAAATATTCAAACAATTAAATAATTTACGATTAAAAAAAAAAAAACATTTTTCGATTAAGCCCTTTATTAATTTAAACATCGAAGTATAAAAAATTTAATGTATGAAACATTTTTAACGAAATTAAACACTGTGTAAGAGTTGTATTAAGTGGGACTGGATATATGATAAAAATAATGTATGTTTTAAATCTTTTTCGTATGTTAATAAAAACATTTATAAGTAACGTTCAACTAACTTATAATGTGATATATCATACAACTTTAAAATTCTGGAGTTATTTTTCTTACGAAAATATATAGGTATTATGTAAAATTGTAAGCCATAAAATCGTTGTGAATTAAGTTCTCAGTATTTATATTAAATTTCATTATATTAAATGTATTTTTTTTTTTTTGGTAGACCATATATATACATACATGTACATAATATATATACATTATCCATGGTACATTTTTATCTAATATACGATTCTTGTGTGAAAACTTACATTCATCCAAATTCGAGTCCACGAGGGAGTACAATAATCGGCAAAAGATACAAAATTATACAAATTGTTTTTGCATGAACTATATTATAAACATTGCATTATTTGTAATATATTATGGTTCTTGATCATGGTAAAAGAAATATTGGTATTAAAAATTCGGATCTATACCTACAGTTTAATTTGTAAATATAGTTCGAAAATTTTTTTTTAAGTATTTTTGACTTTAGGGAGAAACCATTTATTCTTTGTATTAAATTATACAATAACTTTTTTTATGGGTGTTTAATCGGGGGATCGTTCCTTAAATTAAGATTTAATTAAAATTTTTATCGAAATAATGGCTTCTTAAATTATACCTACTTGAAAGACGTTTTTGAAATATAAGGGTACTTCATACTTATATATTTTCCCAGGATATAGACTACCAACTAAATTATCATGTTTGTGCATTGTGCATTGAGCTTCTTCTAACTACATCTACATAAGTTGCATATTATAATTATTTATTAATTAATGAAATTGTACTATATTTACTGAATTAATCGGCCTCACCTGAGAGATATTTTAATATTTTAGATTAAAGTATTTGATTTGAATTCTAGATTTATGTTTACACTAATAATATAATATTAGGCTCCTTGATTAGGTACTAGTTATTGTTATCATGACGAATTTTCAATATTATTTAATTTTTAAAATAACCTGAAACAGCACCGTGGCAACCACGGTAATCAATTCTTGTTTAAACCAATTTTTGTAACACATTTTGTAAGAAAATACTCAACAAAATTTTCTGTAATTACAATTCGTTACAACCTTGATAATATGAGAGGATAATTTTTATCAAAATATTGAAAATATCACATTTTTATACATTTGATAATACGTTAAAATTTATACAATAAATCAAACAAAATCAGAGACTTAACTAGCAGAATAGAAATATGAGCGAAATATATTTGATATTTTTTTTGCTGTAATAATAAAAACTACGGTCTAAAATCAAATACTACTATAATTGTGGCAGAATTTCACACGTGTCCTTAAAAGTTAAAACCGTACCGAAAAATTCTTATCATAAATTATGTAAGATATTATCATAATATATTAAAATATATACAGTTATGAATACATTACATTTAATATAATTTGTTCTAAATGGGAGTTCTTCATTTTAAACATTATTTATGTATATAATACAATAATAATAATTTATATAATTAGTATAATATATTATTATTAAATCTATCATCTACGAAATAATTTTCTTTTCACGTTTAGAATATATTTTTATATCATAAATTATATACCTATACATTAAAAAACTCGATAAAGACAAAACAAACCAGGACAGTTACAGATTTGGCCGACAGCTTCTTCAAGTCTATTCAGAAGTTGACAAGATTGATGCACTACCAACTCAACAAAGGATTACCGCTCCACATCGCCTTAGACTTGGATGCCCTCACGACCTATTTGTTTCAATAAATGCTTAGCATTAAGCCACCACAATAGTTTTGTGGTGGCTACACCATATTAATGGTTGATTAATTTCAATTATCGCATTTAGCAAAACTAAACATGTATATATTTTCATCACTAAATATAGATATCGTAAGCTAAAAATATCTTATTATAAAGATAAAAATTAAATGTACCTATGCCATAAGCACAGATTTCATATATTACGTGGAGCTATGATTTCAATGATTTAAAATCCAAGATATTTTTGTACTTTTAGCTTTAGATCTAAAATAAAATTAGAAAAGTTATCTGTACATTTGATGAACTTACATAATTTAACTGATTAATTACTAAAAACGTATTTAAGTTGAAAGTTATGGTTTTATAAAGCCTACAATAATTATAAATTGCATATTTTGTATTTATTTAAAAAAAAATTATTAGTAGGTATACAAGATTTTAAAATAGCAAACGAAGTATTCATTAATTTAAATTTAAAATGCACGTATTTAGCAAAAATGTATGGTGCAGTCGTTAAGTTTTTGGATCATAGTACTGTAATTAAATATTATACCGCCAATACCTATCGGCTATCGGTCGGTTTTCATCACTATCTATTACAGTCTCAAATTCTCAATTATTTTTATTTTTCCTTAGTAAAAGAAAAGGACACATATTTAGATATATTTAAAATAACTAGTTATGATTAATTTCTAATTATTTTTGGTTTTTTTTTTGTCTAGTATTTATAAAATTGAATTATTATACCTACTTAATATGCTACAATGACGTAATAAAAATACAAAACCAGATAGGAAAAAGTAAAACTGGAAATATACTAAAAAAAAAATTGTTGGTAAATTAGTTATTATCATGATATTTTTCATTGTTTTTGATAAATATGAAATCATCTACGTATCTAAATAAGCTTTAATTTACATACATACATCCAAATCTATTATGAAAAGTATTGTGCATTTTATGTTATATTAGTCAGTAAGTACCACATTTTTTTCAGATAGGCAATACGGTTGCGTGGTATGTAGTTTATGTTGTGGTGTAATTATAAATTAGGCAGAATTATAGAATGAATGAGATGCATTTCCCCAGCATGGCAGCATCCCCGCCACAGAATATTGATTTCAAAGTAGGAGCCTTTTTTTAAGCTGGGTTTGTGCTGACTTGTGCCCGGTTTTCATTGTTTGTGCAACAAACTCCCATTTTTATGAATTTTTTAAAGTAAAAATACCCACTTCCTAACATAAATGTATTCCTGTGGCGGTATCTAGGTGAACATGTATATCTCTCTGATATGAGATACATTCGTGTTTGTAGGCGATTGTACAACATGAATTCTAATATATATATATATATACGTAATACACACATATGTGTCAAAACATCTTTTAAACTTCAAAAAATTTATGTTTTAAATATCAATACACCTTTCAGACCTTTAGATGATATTACGAAAATCCTTGAACGTGATTTTTATTAATACCTTAATGTAAACAATCATTACGCGAAGTACGAACTGTATATACGCATGTACAACTGTAGTTGTATGCAAAACATATTATACGCTGGCGTTACTGTACTTCTAGTTACTAGTTACTACATAATACACATAACGCTTGGCGACAATAATGCAAATTCGTTTACATGTTACAGACTACAGAAATACATCAAATGACTAACCATAACTCTATATACAATATTTACAAGTATGTAACAATATCATGTGGAGTACCAAAACGACTTAATGCCTAGATTAATGAACTTAATAATACAACAGCGCAATGTAATAACATGGTCGTAGCCCATTCGGCTCCCATTTCTCTAATCGGCTCCCATTTTACAAAAAGGTCAATTCCCAAACGGCTCCCGTCCAAAAAGGTTTAACGAACAAGTACATTCTTAAACGGCTACGGTTTTGTACACCATAAATACCTTCCCATTTTATACAGACTTAGGACTGTCTCAAAAGAGGTGTGGTTAAAAATGTCTTGGTGTACACTATGTAAATTATTAAAATTATATAAAAAAAACGTATAGTATAATATTAAATTTTATATTTTTAACGTTAAAACAATATTTATAAAATGTGAAAAATGTATAGATAAAAATATTAAAAAAATCATATATCGGGTAAATTTTTTAAGCACAATAATTCTATATAGTCTATGCGTGATATTTTACTTGATGAAAACTCGCAAATGATTTTTTCGACGAACTCTTGCTTTTTTTTCGATCTTGGTGTATTAAAATAACTTCGAGCTTTAATTAGCGTTTCAGATTGTATATTGATTAGTATGTCAATAACCTTAAAAAAATTTGGGTGTGTAGTATTGAATTCTTTGTTGAATTTACTGTGGAACGCTTCACATCCATTTGTGGTCAAAGAAAGGACAGATGAACACTCAGCCCATATTTTAGGAGGGAAAAGACTATTTGAAGTTATGTAATTTTCAAAAATAAAGTCAAAAGCTTGGTCTATTTTATCATCTATGGGTTTGATAGCCATTATACTATACGTTTTTTTATATAATTTTAATAATTTACATAGTGTACACCAAGACATTTTTAATCACACCTCTTTTGAGACAGTCCTAAGTCTGTTTAAAGTGGGAAGGAATTTGTGGTGCCCTAAATTGGAGCCTTATAGGAATTTACCTGTTCGTTAGACCTTTTTGGACGGGAGCCGTTTGAGAATAAGCAAACAATAGATGGGAGCCGTTTGGGATCCGACGAATAACATATAATAGCCGTAATGGCTGAGTTTATTTGTAACATTGCTAAATTGTATGCATTCGATAAGAATGAGTCATCGGACAGGAACAAGTGTAATTGACAATAATGATATATCTCCTACATTTTTATGAATTATGACGCAGAGGTTATTTGTAGTTCATACTTCATATGATTTAACAGAATGTCAATTATGAGTTATTCTTTCTTCAATTTTTAAAATTGTTTTTTATTGTACCTACTGTTAAAAATTAAAAATTTATATTATACTGATCAAAAATGTATTTATAGTATTTGTATATTATTTTACTAATTTATTATAACAGTTGACTCACTTGGAAATAAAAATAAAACAATTTCAGTTTTTTAAATGATTTATCTACTTTTATAGTTTTATACAATTCTATAAAGATAGGTAGTATGAATACGTAAATATATATATAACATAAGAACATTATAATTTTTACCTTCTTACCACAGACACGATCCAGTTTAATAGTGTAAATATAAATATGCCAGCTTGATAATGATAACGCTATGTACTCATATACTTTTGTATATTATCTAAGTATTATTATTTATTTTATTGATTTAAACGAAAAATTTAGTTTTAATTTTTTTATTTAAGTTCAGTTAATCAATATTATTTAATAAAACATTATTGATTTCACTTCTACGTTAACAGATTAATAATTAAATTTGTAAAATACCTACAATTTTTTTGACTATTTTTGATGCATATATTAACAAGTATATAATATAATAAATAATATTGTACCTTTTTATTTTTGCTTTTAAATTTTAATCGACTACCAATGTCCAACCGGTAGGTAGCCGATACCTACATTGTTAGTTGTTACCGCCCGGAATATGCCTATATGGTAGATTAAAATTATTAACTATACATATTATAATTATAATTATTATTATTATTATTATTCACATTTATTATTAATCAATGCCTGTACATTGAACAGATGATAATATATTCAGACCAGCAACGGCAACAACTGTTGACTGTGTCTATGTGCTGGTCACAATATTAATACGTCACAGACTCGCAGTGCGGTTGATGACTTGATGATCTAGAAAGTGGAACCAAAAAATGCAATTTCAATGAATAATTATTGAAACAAAAACCAATAATTGTATTATATCGGTTAAGTAAATGACTTATGACAATAGGTTGTAAGAACTTACCTTCCTAAACTTAGGTAAACAATAATTGAAAAAAACGAAATTCACCTTTGTGTGGTTGTTATTATTGTTTGCCAGTTTTTGTTTACTCCTTGGGTATATTGAGAAATAGCGTCTTTGGTTTACGTTATCAGTACACTTTAATTTTCGTCAATCACTTAAGTGGGAAAATGGTTTAAACATATGAGCGATGACAACAATAAAAAACCCTATATCTGTTATCATTATTCATTATTCTTTCGAAATTTCACCAATTATTGTTCTACGCAAATTAATTGTTGATTATCGTTGTTACTTGTTAACAAGATTTATTATTATTATGTTCATTGCCTAAATATATAATAGGTTAATCATCAATACATAATATATAGAATTCAAAATGAGTTTCTTTGGTAAGCTTTTTGGTGTTAAAAAGGAAGAGAAAGGACCATCGACCGAGGATGCTATTCAGAAGTTACGATCTACCGAAGAGATGTTGATTAAAAAACAAGAATTTTTAGAAAAAAAAATTGAACAAGAGGTAGCAATAGCGAAAAAAAATGGCACTACCAATAAACGAGGTAAGTTGACATTAAAATCACAACTTTTTCTTTGCATATTCAATATATGTGTTAATCTGCATATTTTGTTTCACAGCCGCATTGCAAGCATTAAAACGTAAGAAACGATATGAACAACAGTTAGCACAGATTGATGGTACCATGTTAACTATTGAACAACAGCGAGAGGCATTAGAAGGTGCTAATACAAATACAGCTGTATTAACTACAATGAAAACAGCGGCAGATGCACTTAAATCGGCTCATCAAAATATGTATGTATTGTATTATAACACTGTTTATTTGAATCTATTACCAACAATTCTGACTGATTATTTATAATCCTAAATTCTGTTATTTGTAGTTGTATAAATATACAATACATGGAACAGTCTTGGCTAGGCATAGTTTTTAATAGAATACTACCATATATTATTTAGAACCTAGACATGTTTGGTTAGCCATAAAGTACCAATTATATTATATAAATTAATCTATATCTCCCAGTGTCACTCTACACCTTAAGTATAGTAGCAGTTTTCTATATCATAAATATCAAAACTACTGACCAATTTTCATATCCCGATTAGACCATTCTTACAATTTCACACCTTAATACCTCTTTTATCCCACTTAAATTTGAAATGAGAAATCTCAGCATGTAACCGAATTACCCAGTTTCACACAAAGCAATTTTGGCCGGAGCTAGTATTTTTGAATCCATTCTTATTGCACATATAATATATTGGAAGAACCACCATGATAATTTTCATGTTCCTACATTTTATCATTTCATAGTGAGTCCCTACATCATAAAATGAAACTATCCACCAAATGTCTTACCCATAGCTTCACCGGTTCCAGCTAGGAATAAATTTATTTTTCAATACTTACCCTTTCAACATATTTTAATTTTTTCATCCCTTTGGGATTTATCATTATGTTTTCAATATCTTGCCAAAATAAGATACAAAAATAAAAATACACAATAAATTACCCATTACAGTTGGTATTAATTATAATCAACATGAAATATTTCCTAGTTAACTTTAAGTGAATAAAATTAAAATAAACATCTGTTGCGTTGCTATGATAGCTACGATTTAAAATTTGCAACGCAATTGGTCAGGTTTTAAGAGAAGCTCATTAATAAATTTTCCAGTAGACTTATCTAAAAAATTTTATACCCAAAACCTATTGTAACTCTGTGATGTACTCTATAATTTAAAAAAAATTGCATGACGATTGAATGAGTAATTTTGAAGTAAACCTTTAACAAAGATTCCACTTTCAGTTTTATATATACAGATTATTTTGATATTTTCTTTTGTTTTTGGGTATTTATAACATTTAAAATATTTATTAAATTTTCTAAATACTTACATTAATTATATTTATTTTTTGTTTATCATGAGGGTGTATGTGAAAGTAAATTTTCTTATAATTTACAATTTTATAGTATTTTTAAATGATATTTGCTACATAAACAATACATCATATTATATCATATTGTATTTATTATCTTAGAGTTTTTAAAACTGAATACCTAAGTTTAACTTATTATAAAATTAAAATCTAAGAAAGTATACAGCAGTGTTTCTCAAACTATGGGTCATGTGTTAATTTTTGGTGGGTCAAGAAAATTTTTTTGCATAATATAGATTCTAAGAAATGTATGTTAAATTATAATATATTTATATTATTATAGGAATATAGTGTAAAAAATTAGTCGAGTTTTAAAATTATAATTTTTAAAAGGTTGTCATTAATCTTACCTATATTTATTTTACTTAATGACTAACTACTTTTTGAAAAGTGAAGCTATGTGGGTTGCGAAAAATTTTTCAGAGTAAAATTGAGTAGCAGTCCTAAAAAGATTGAGAACTGTACTATAGTATAACAGTATAGAGTAGAATGAATGAGTTAACAAATATTATACAATAGACAACTATAAGATGCATATTAATAAACAATATATTTAATATGATGACTGTTGGATTGTCTATTATACAATTTTCGCTGACTTGATATTTCTAAACCATACTGTATTATACAGTGTGATTCCTTTTAAAGGTAACACTAAATAATTCCGTCTAGTGCCATCTGATTAATATGCGGTTTTTGGGAGGGGATAGGGAATACATAAATACACATTTCTTGATGATTTTTACATTTTTAGATCTTTCCGTGTGCGTATGCCTATATACAACTTGCATTTTTTAATTGCAACAATTATTTTGAATACCAAATTCCGATAGACCAATTTTTTTTAAGTCGATTTAGTCCTTTTTACCATAGCTCTAAAATAAAAATAGACCAAATGGCAACCAGTCAAAGTTTCAATTAAAATTATTGAATTTTTCAACTATCATACTAGAATTTTTTGAATTATTATGAAATTTTAAGAATTTTTTTTTGTTTCCATAGGTTTGCAGATTAATTAACCTCAATTAGATGTAAATGTTAGTTCATTTACTGAGAAAAGATTAAACAAACTGATATGATTTATTTCTCATAACTTCTTAATAGAAATGATTAAAATTATAAAAAAATTGTGTTAATTATTTTAATCGTTTCTTACCTAGTAAATTAACTAACATTTACGTCTAATTGAGGTTAATTAATTCCTCAAAATTAAATTTACATGATTTAATAATATCTGCAAATCTATGGAAACAAAAAAAAAAAAAATACTTAAAATTTCATAATAATTCAAAAAATTCTAGTATGATAGTTGAAAAATTCAATAATTTTAATCGAAACTTTAACTGGTTGCCATTTGGTCTATTTTTA
This sequence comes from Chaitophorus viminalis, assembly GCA_025469195.1. NCBI lineage: Eukaryota > Metazoa > Arthropoda > Insecta > Hemiptera > Aphididae > Chaitophorus > Chaitophorus viminalis. Next base: position 11,040 of record JAIPRK010002085.1, on the reverse strand, counting down.
TTTTAGAGTTATGGTAAAAAGGACTAAATCGACTTAAAAAAAATCGGTCTATCGGAATTTGGTATTCAAAATAATTGTTGCAATTAAAAAATGCAAGTTGTATATACGCATGCGCACACGGAAAGATCTAAAAATGTAAAAATCATCAAGAAATGTGTATTTATGTATTCCCTATGCCCTCTCGAAAACCGCATATTAATCTGATGTCACTGGACAGAATTATTTAGTGTTACCTTTAAAAGGAATTACACTGTATATAGGTAATTATTCTTACTTTATATTATTTTGATGTGAAATTATTTGAAATTTAAATTCATTTTAAATTAGTCAAAATTGTATTTTTTCAATATTCATTTTTATCTCAAATGAATCATAATATTTTCATGTAAAAAAATTAGTCAATTCTTGGTATGTCCAAGGTTTTTAAATTTTGTATTTTCTATTGATAGGCACTAAATTTATTGAATTATCCAGGGACTTCTCTATACTTGTTATCAAAATTCCATATCATATTTAAAATAATCTAATAATGTAAAACAATACTACTAGATACTAATTAAAACATATAGTCACAAATATAGTAATTTTATTAGGAAAAAAATTAATTGTTTGATGAGTATACATAATCAGTTAAATTTAAAATAACATACAATTGTATTCTTAGTATTTAAAATTATGGCATGTTGATATGTCTGATACTTATTACTTGTATTACTATTACTTATTGTACTAAAGAGATCTAGAATAAAATCAGTATAAATTAGCTTATACAATAAATGAGTTTACCCAGAATTTTGTGTCATTAATCTTGTATATTGAATTAATGTCATTGTAAATAATTTCTAATGTATACAAATTAATTGCAGTAGTACATTTTGGTTAGAACCTATAGTTATTTTTTTATTCATCAATTATGAGTATCATTTATTTGCATTCTGTAGTTTTTATTTTGTAAATAGTAATATGCTTTGTACATAATAAGTATGTAAGCTAGAATTGGTTTGATTTTTGTTAAAAATTGAAGATGTTGAAAAGTTTTTTATAAATTGTTGCTATTAGATAAACTTTATATCTTTATTTCAAGTATACATTTTTTATAACAAGTACATTTATATTTATAATTATTTTTAAATATTTCTTTAAAATTGTAATCTATATTGTATTATTTTATATAATTAGTGCATTTTTTTAAACAAATTTAAAATGTTGAGGATATAGAGATTCAATAAGAAATTAACGTTCTTATGTTGATTCAAAATGAAATAGTGCTACATTTCTTATGGTACTTAAAATATTTTATGTTCAGTTTGAATAATTTAAGTAGTTTCTCAAACATTGCTTATTTACGTCAATAACTCATTTATTATTAATATTGTATCAGTTAAGTTTAAATGTATTCAATGATTTAGTACTTAAAGACAATAATTTATATTCACCTATATTTTTATACATTTGTGCTAAAAGAAACTTATGTAATGAGTTTAAAGATTTATTAAAATAACAGGATGTGCTAAATATTTTCAAGATTTATTTATACAGTAGAATGTGCTAGATATTTTTTCTTTATGTACTTTTATCAATAATTTTAATAAAATTGTTTAGAAATGTAAGCTCAATGTAACAGTATGTATGTGTGTATGTGTATATAATATGTGTCTTACATATTAATGATATACCTAAAAATGTAAACTATCTTGATTTTGGAATGCTTGTTTATCAATCTTGTCAAGTATATTAACCTTTTAAATTATATTTATAAGTCAAAAATAACTTAATAACTAAATAATATTTAGATTGGTGAACTATTTTCATTGATTTTATTTTAATAAGGTACTATTTATTGTATTTAAAATGACTAATTTTTGTTACAGGAATGTAGATGATGTTCATAATATGATGGATGATATTGCAGAGTCACAAGACTTATCTAAAGAAATATCTGAAGCCATTTCTAATCCTGTTGCTTTTGGAACTGATGTTGATGAGGTCAGAATAATAATTTTTTTTATACAATACCTAACTATTATTATTAAACATTTTTAATATTATTCTATTATCTATTACTTTTTTGAACATTATTGGTTGGATTTAATAACTTTTTCATCGTTATAATTTTTCTTATAATTCTATAATTAATATATTTTAGTTATGTAGTAGCTATGTCATTATGAGTAATTTTTAATTTCCCCTAATTGCTAATTGTTTTATATTTATTTTAGACTGTTTAATAACATTTAATTATTAGTTAATTCCTAAAATAATGTAAAAGTAACTTTTAACATACATGAAAAATTTTAATGTATAAAACATAGTTGAATATCCTGAGTACACAAAAATATATTAACCTTAATTTGAGACAAAATTATTATTATTATGCTATAAAATTAACACTTTTATTATTATTTAAATAGGATGAATTACAAAAGGAATTAGAAGAGCTAGAACAAGAAGAATTGGACAAAGAACTATTGAACACAGGCAAGACACCTGTAACAGATTTACCAACTCCTGCAGTGCCAACATCTGAGCCCAGTGGTCGAGGAAAAGGTATTTACTATCTTTTATTAAATAATGTATTTATTTTTTTTACCACGGGTTTTATAATTTTTAGCGAAAACAAAAGTTGAAGAAGATGATGATGACATGAAAGAATTAGCAAATTGGGCTTCATAATTCAAAATAAAAACCATCAAGTTGTTTGACCGTAATCATGAAAAAAAAAAAAAACTTTAAATATTTATAAACGATCAGTACATATACCATTATGTTTTTGCATAGATACTGTTTAACAACTTATTTTTGTTTATACCTTTTTTTAAAAGCAAAATAAAAGCAAAACCTTTTTTTTTTCTTTGCTGTTAATATTGATATCTTCATTTTGATTCAACCTTTATATTAATTAATAATGAAACAAATGGCAAGCAGTGTCTATGGAAAAAAAGAGTAAGTTATATTCACATTAATCCAGTTTCTTGTATATACTTCTTTATTGTTAATTGTGAAGATATTTTTAATAAAATACATAATTACAAGAATACATTTTATATAGAATAGTAGTCTATTCAATTGATTTATTTTACAATTTTTTTCTTTTTTGTAATTAAATTATTAATTAAATATATTCACTTTATTACCTTATTAAATTTTTATTTGTCTTTATTAAATATTTAAAATTGTAAATTGTTTTAGTATCACATACCTAGTATATTATTATTACTATTGGGGCTGTGCATTTTAATTCTTTCGCATGTTATTTGTATACCTTTTTGAAGAAATCTAGTGCCAGTAGAATTTCTTTTCATTATTTTTACAATATCTCATATCATGTGTATTTATAATGTAAAATGCTGATTTTCTTCAAATATTAATATTAACGCATGTTTTTCTTATTTTAGTTATTTTCATCGATCTTGTTATTTTAACTAAACTCTATTTAATCTCCAAGTATTTATGGTTGTTATTAATGATAGTAAAATAATTAACCATTTAAGAAATTGCTTACTGGATTTAGATTTTATAACAGTATAATATATGATTTTATTTTAAATAATGTAGCTTCAAGATCAAACATTTTTTGAATTTGTGATATAATATAAATGAGTATTTTTATAATTATTAAATGGATTAAATGCACAGCACTGATTATAACTAATAAATTTCAAATTAATTTTTTCTGAAATTGATAATTTGTTATGAGTATGACTAATAACATGTATCTTATCATTAAACCATTATTTATGCTAAAAAATTGTTTAAATGTTGACTTTTTTGTCAGTTCAAAAGTATTTAGTAATCAGTAAAAAGTAACTAATGTTAAAATGTATTGATTACCTATTGTCATAATTTTTCCTTGCATCAAATATCAAATGTCTGATTGTTAAGCTTGTTGTATAAAGAGTGTATTATCATGTCAGAATTGAATGGTTAGATTTTTCAAAATTTTGTATTCCTGATTTCAATTGTTCTATAAGTGCATTAAATATATGAACTATTTACTTAAGCAAGTACATAGTTTCAGACCAAATGCAGTAGTCATTTGAACTTTTCATTAGTAAACGGCCTACAGTTCTATTTATTTATTTTTTTCGTTGCCGTTCATCAAATGTCTAAATTATTTATATCATACTTGTAAGAAGAATTTCAACAATTAATTTTGTTTTAAACACTAAAAAATATTAGCAAAACTTCTAATTTGGTCAATTTTTTATTTTAATCATCCGTAACATTTACAACAATCCTCATTTGAGTAAAATTTGAAGTAACTCAACATGAAATATAATACTTTTGACTCCCATACTTCAATTTAGTACTCCACTCTTATCTCTGAGTAACCTTGTGAAAGAATATACAGTTAATGTTAGATGTATTTGTGGTTAGCAAAGCCATTCAAAAGAAGGTAATAAACCCATTTATCCCACATTTTTTTTGTTTTTTGTAATTTATCTACCATATAATTGTATTGAATCATCTCTTATCATATATTACAAACAAATATATGGGCACGAGAACAATAAAATATAATTTTTGGGTATTAAGAAGTATCACAACCTCATCAGTGCTTGATATCAAATCTCCAAACAAGATTGTGTACAGAGGGGGCGTAATTTATCGGTGCAACACTATTGTGCCCAATCTACCATTTTACTTGGAAAAAAAAATGTTCTAATACATTATCTAAAATATTGATAGAAATAATAAGGACAGTTGAAATTTATAATGTCAATTTGGACAAAATTAGAATGTAAATATTTATATAAGAATATTTGAAAAATCAAAAAATAAAAATAGGACCAAGATTTTGTGCTAAAATCGTAATTTATTAACAAAATGAAAATTTTTAAACAATGTAATTTTATAGTGTGTATTTAATATATTTGTCGACCCCAAACCTGAAACAATTTTAACTCCTGTTATTAATCAACAACAGAATTTGTCAATTGCCACAATTAAGCTAAGCAATAAAAGCCATTTATAAGGCTTTTTTAAATATTATAAAAATTAATAACATTAGAGAGCAATTGTAATAAAAGATTATACAATAAAAATAAATTGAATTTAAAAAGTGGTAAAACGACAACATTTAACCACTTAACAGAATAGATTCAATATGTTAGATGTTAGATTAACATGAAACTATAAATCAAATTCTTAATTGATAAAAATTAATATTTCTGAAAAAAAAGAAATCGAAGACATTAGTTTAAAATGAATATTATTTTATTGGGGTTATAAGTTAAATATTGTTTTAATTTAAATTATATTTTATTGGTAGGTACATTATTTTATAAATACATTCAGATTTAACACATAGTGGTAATTTATAAACATGCATGTAGAATTACAATAGAAAATGAATTTGGTGCTTATCATTAATCCCTTAAATGCAGATCTTTAGCAACTGTATGACGACAAACATACATCAAACTCATTTTATTTTTTTCAAAATTCTCAATTGCTCTGGTTCTTACTTCTTCCCAAGAATATAGATCTCTGATAAAAATAATAAAATAATATAATTAATGGTATTTCAACAATTCATAATCATTATATTTCAGTACAAAAATTATGTAAACACCTGTATAAAGGTCGAACGTATTTCATTCTTCCAGTAGAGTTAATAAATTTAAATATTAGTTCGAGTTGTTCGAACCACTTGAATTTTGCACATGTTCTTAACCACCTAATCAAATATAATTATGACGTCAAAACCTTTTATAAATCATAATTATTAATTTTAATACCTCAGTAATATTTCACAGTTACCATTACTATTAAAATCATAAGCTTCTTGCATAGTTTTTATTTTATGCAAATTGAAACTATTCGATTTCAAAACCAATGCTAAAAATTGTATTGTTTGTGCAGTCAGAAAGTCATCTAAATCTGACTTGGCAAAAGATGAATCTGTGCCATCCCATTTTTCCCAACAGTTCAACAAAGAATTACAACTCTCTTCAAACAATTTACTATACCTGTGAAAAAAAAAAATTAACTTTAAGGTATCAACAAAAAATTTGTATTCTTATAAATAATTTCTTTGATAGCTTATTAGCAGATACTTACGAAGGTATTATTGGAGGCATTCCGCAAGTATACAGCCATAAATCCCAATCAATTTGTGAAATAGCATCATCTCCGTAAAAATAATGCAATAAATATGATTTAAAATCTTCCGTGTCAACAGATTTATACTTGAATTTATTAATATAGGATTTGAAAAATACTTCAAATTTAGCTAAAAAAGTGTAAAATACATTTTCTGTAACAAGTCAAGAAACAAACTTAAAACAAGTTTTTTTTAATACTATCTCCTTACACTCCCCAAACAGTTTTTCTAAGTAAAATAAGAATGTGTGACCCTTTTCATATGGACAAGTAGAAAATGCATCATCTGGATCAATACCACTTAGATCAACTACTAATTTTGTTAACGGATTTTCAGCACCCAATGTATTGATCTATGGTATATTAATATTTATTATTTAGTTTAAACAATACATATAATTAGTCTATAGTTACAGATTGCTGGAGGTCTTCAAGACCACCAAGTGCTGCAAACTCTCTAAGACTCTTGCCATGTAAAGAGCCAACTATTTTGCGCTCCACATAAACGGTAAACCCTTCATTCATCCAAAAATGTTCAAAATTACGATTTGTCACTAAGTTACCAGTCCAACTATGTGCAATCTCATGAGCAACTACATTCACTAGACTTCTATCTCCTGCCTATTTCAATGAATGAAAAAATTAATTGAAAAGCAAATATTGTTCAGTGGTATTGCATTACTTACCAATAATGTAGGAGTTACAAAAGTTAAACACGGATTTTCCATACCACCAAAAGGAAATGATGGTGGCATAACAAGTATGTCATAAATTTTCCAAACATATGGACCACAAATTTGTTCAGCCGTTTCCAACAACTTAGGCGTCTAACCAAATTAAATTATTTGATTAAAACTATTAGTAAATTCTATGGTAATAAAATGTAGGTTACTGTTCTAAACTCGTAAACAGCTTTCTCAATTTCTTCAGGCTCAGACCAAATTCTTGATATAGGACTCACAGTTCTACTGACTAAATTTCCAATAGCTAGTGCAATTAAATAAGATTGCACAGGAACAGTTTGTTCAAATAAGAATGTACGTGTTTCACCGTTGTCAATTACCTCTGTTGGAACAGCACTCATCAATACTGTTAATGGTTTTGGCGCTGTTATCTATAGATATTGAAATTGTCAATAATTTTAACAAATACCAATTTATATGTGTTTATAAAATCATATTTCATTTGAAACTAAACCTACTTTTGCAGCATAAGTAGATTTTAATGATGGTGTGTCTTGACAAGGAAGCATGGACCGAGCATGAGAAGGCTGCAAAAATCATTTAATTCAAATTAAAAAATTTAATATTAGATAATTAACATACTTGGCACTGGCTAAACAGATATGGATGAACTTTGCCCAAAGTTTGCTCTGGTGTAAGCCATTGTAAGGCTGAAGCAGTCTTTGATGTTTCATATGTTATTCTTATAACACCCCTAAAATTTGTTAATTTAACAATAGTTAAGAATTAAGATGATTAGGAATTTAATTATGTGTGGTATGATTAAACTCCAAACTTTTAGCAAAATGGTATGCCTTAAGTAAAAATAGTTTCAACAAAAGATTGTATTAACAATTATAATTCATTACGTTTTAGTAAATGGAATTTTTATTTCTATTTTTGATCCAAATACTTTCAAACTATCACCTATAGTGAACTCCAACGATGATCCATCATCTCTGTTTACAACACTTATGATATTCAAATCTAAATCATCCAAAGTCTGAAAATTAAAAATATTGGTAAATTATTTTACATACAAAATGTAATGTCTGTACCATACAATATAATTACAGCTTTCATCAATCTTAGTAATACTCAAATCAACAAATCCTTTAAGTTTTTCATTATTGAAATCAGCAGCAAGCTCTATATCAATATGGTTGATGGCAACATTTTCTAAAACATTAATATAATGATAATTTATTTTAACCATAACAAATGTACCTACATTTTATTTTTTGAGTTTACAAGTAAACAAGATAATTAATGTTACTTAAATAATTGTTTCATAATCCTTCCAAGTAAAGATTATAAAAATGATTGGTATGAATAGTAATTAATCGATATTATTATCATTTATACTATACTCGTAGTTATTGAATAAATATGGTACTTAAACTATTTAATTAACCTAGTCAAATATTTAAAACATTCTTAATAGTTTTTAATGAACTTGTGAAATAACAATAATATTTTTTACATGGCTTTAATCCGGATACCTACTTAATGTAAATAAGATTAAATGAATTAAATGAAATTAAAAATGGATGTGTAAATTTTGAGTTTCTACCAAAAAGTGAAAATAATATTGATAATAGCCAATAGGTTATAGTTATAAAATTATCATATCTTCTTGAATAGGTAAATAATTTTATACGGCAATCATGGTTTATTGTTGTCACTAATCATTAACATTTACTCATTTAATTAACATAAAAACATATTTGTCTTTAGAGATATATTTTAGCAATTATAATACTAAATGATATTTAAAAACTAATACAATAATGATCTAAAACAATAAAAAATATGATTATCTATTGAACTTGTACCCAGTGCTCGAGTTGGGGGGGGGGATGCAGGCGAATGGAGCCCGCTTTCATTTTTTCATAGATTTTAGCATTCCCATTCATTTGAATAAGGATAACTGTAAAATTTATCTATAACAGAACAGTGTTTTGTAAACTAAAATCAGCGTCCGTCCTCAATTTTGGTTCCAATACGGCAATACGAGCACTGCTTGTACCTACTTATTATTAAAATAAAAGTTAATATTTATTAAAATTTGTATTAACTGAAAAAATATGCTTATAAATGAATAAATGAAAGTATGTGAAAACGAGTAACAAAAAAAATGTATGGTGTATACAAGTACACTGGTTTGGTTATGATTAATTGGTAAGTGGTGAATAACAATAAATTGATACTCACCAGGTAATGAATAGGATCCTGGATCATTAGGACTCAATCTTCTTCCAGATGCCATTTTTATTTATACTTATCAGGTATAATTGGTGACTGTGAGAAATTTATAAAAAGTAAAATTACCGTATCACCCAAATAAACTGGAACACAGAATAATACGTTTTCGGAAAATTTAAACCTCAATAAACAAGAAAACTATTCCTATTCACATTTGGCCCTCAGATATTTAAACTTATCTATATTCTGTATAATGTAATATGGTTCGATCACAGTTTATCAGACAATAGATAAATGTTTCCTAACCACTGCCACACTACCACAGTACTGTACTAAACAAGACGTCTTCATAGTTGCATATTTTTTAACATTTACATGTGGTACGGACGTGCGATCTAGAATGCCAACTCGCCACTAGGCCTGTGACAAAGAGACAACCTTAAATGTAGTATATATACTATATACATAACACGTAAAATACAAATGTAGATAAATATATATATTATGTATAATGTATGTGGTAATAACTAACAAGTGAAAGGCAGTTCTGACTATTGACCTAAGACAAGTATGCTATTGAGTAAATCGACTGATAAGGTGTAATTGTCACTTGATATTTGTTCGAAAACATGATTGGAATTAGAAATGAAATGCCATATGTTTTAAGAAGTCGAAGCATAGATAAGTATATCAAGTCGAAGTATAGTGTATAGCACGATTTAAGATATAATGGTTACCCAACGAGCTATGATAAAGTGACCGCCGAATTGACTCTTTGATAGCCAACCAATAACTAGCGCTCGTGTGGATTTATTCGTAAAAATTGTCTACATGACCACTGCGACATTCTATTATCATGGAATTAATAAATATTATCACGAAATCGTGAATATTATCATCATTAATTGCTTTGTTTCATGAGCGCTAGATGTTAGTTGGCACCCATGTCAGCTGATTTACAGAGTCAAACCCGCGGTCACACCCACAACGCATGTAAACATAACTCGTTGGGTAACCATTATATCTTAAATCGTGGTGTATAGTAAGGCCACCGAGAGAACGCTACTGGGCGGCGACCAGAATGCGTCCATTCTCGCGCATTCCCGCCACTAAATCTAGCCGAATGCTGGATTGCTGGCCGCCCTTAGCGCACGCCGCCGCCACCGTCGCTGTATACGGACACTTGTTGCTGTTCGGCGACGACGGCCGTGTAATTAGGTAACGATCATGAGTGAGAGAATTTACGGCGGCGAGGGGTCACAAAACTCGGAGCGATGCACAAAGGAGGAGTAGCGTTCTCTCGGTGTCTTTAGTATAGGCACCTACTATGGAAGACAGTAAACACCATAATGTTTATACCCGTTACCAGAAGCGATATGATATAATATGTCCACAAAGCGTCGAAGCATGAAGGCCGAAAAATACTCGCGTCCGTGTGACACGGGCCATAGATAAAAGATTAACAGATAAATACACGGGCAGATGGCACTATAGAAGTATATATCTATATTCTATAATATATTATAATTAAAATAATTATGATTACAATAAAATAAAATGTTTTACGACCTATTAGGTTATTAGAAGACAATTGGGTTAATAGTAAATATTATGTAATATGTCTTGCGTCTATGGTTAAAATACACATACTTACTTTTTCTGAGGTAAAAAATTGCAAGCAACTCGAAAGTCTTAGGCGACAGGTGAATGGTATAATATACTACTATACTATATCATATTTAATCTATGACTGTATATACTTGTATAGTTGTATGTTAAATCAATGCTTATAGGCATAGGCGCAACTAGAGCTTTTATTTTAGGGGGGCTCAAAATATCAAGACCACCCAGACCCGCGGGAGCTACGCGCCCACACCACCAATTCCCCCACAATACACATTAATGATACATACACACAAATTCAACTCAATAATATTAATAAAATTTTTCTGTCTTTAGTACAATACACATCTAAAATATCTTCATCATTTAACGAGTTAACAACATC
>JAIPRK010002084.1:0-30207 GCA_025469195.1 Chaitophorus viminalis | reverse complement strand
GTACAGTTGGGGGTGGAGTGTACCTCGTTTATAGGATAGGTCATTATTACAATGGATTTGTTAAATTTGAATGCAATGATAGGTATCATTATATACGAATAACGATTCTGAACGGAGTTAATATGTTGGTCTAAAATAGGTATATAATAATATAGTATTTTATATTTAAATTGAAATATAATGCAATAGTATGTAATTTCGTATAAATTTAAATTTCAAACGGTCATAAAAATTTTTCCTTTACGTCCGGTAGAAATTTTTTATAGATTTTTGAAGATTAGCTCATGGACAACCTAGTGTTAAAATTTTGAAGTATAAACAGAAATAATTTTATGAATTTTCAACTACAAAATAACTTGCAAATCATAGCGATTTTAACATATTTTATACAAATTTAAAATTTATGGGCTTATAAAAAAAAATTGAGTATAACGATCTACAATATTTTCTAGTTAAAATAAGAATAATTTATAATAAACATTGTATTAAATTTTCAAGAGTTTTCGGACAGCCAAATAAATTTTATAGATATTTAAAAAAAAAAAACTTACAAAAATCGAAAACTTAAATTGTCTATAAATAAGTTAAAATATGTCGAAATATTTTGAAAACTTAACCATGTATAGAAAACGGCAATATAAACATTTGGTGATAATTTCAGGTGTTTACCTCATTTGGTTTTTGAGTTAGAGCAAACTTCAAAAGCCGATATCATCTGTCAGTCTAGAATTTTATATATTATACTATATTTTACATGTAATTTTATGTAATATTCGCTGTTCAAACGCTTATAAAAAAAATTGTGCATATGAATTTTGATGGTTTTTGAATGACAATAAAAACTACTGGTGTGAAGTCTTCTATTAAATTTTCAAGTATTTTGTACAAGCCAAATTTTTTTTATCACCGATTATAAAAAAAAATGTAAAGAAATCGAATATTTTAAATTCCTATAAATGGCTTAAAAATCAATATAATATTTTGAAAAAAATATGACATAAAGGAAATGCCTATCTTAACAATTGGTGAAAATTTCAAGTTTCTGCAACTTGTACTTTTTGAATTATAACAAATATTTTAAATCGTTTGACCATAATATTTGACCACCTATTTTATGCAATTTCGTAAAAATTTAAATTTCAAACAGTCATAAAATTTTTTCCTCTAAGTTCGGTAGAATTTTTTTTATGTATTTTTGATGGTAAGCTTATGGACAACCTAGTGTTAAAATTTTGAATCTTAAGTATAAACAGAATAAATTTTATGAATTTTTATCTACAAAATAACTTGCAAATTATCGTGATTTTGACCCATTTTATACAAATTTGAGCTTTAAGGGCTTATAAAAAAATTTGAATAAGACGATTTCCGAAATTTTTTAGTTACAATTAATTTAATTTTTTATAAACCTTGTATTAAATTTTCGAGAGTTTTTGGTCAGCCAATTAAATATTATAGATGTTTAAAAAAAAAATTTTACAAAAATCGAAAATTTAAACCGTCTTTAAATAATTTAAAATATGTCAAAAGACTTTGAAAACCTAACCATGAATAGAGAACGCCATTATAAAGATTTGGTGAACATTTCAAGTTGTTGCGGTTTTTCGTTTTTGAGTTACAGCATTTTAAAAAATAGTATTTTGTAAAAACGTGATTTTGCGTAAAATTACCTTTTTTTTTTGTAATTTTTTTATCGTTTTTTTGATTTTTTTAAAAAGTATTGAAAAAGTTGAATTTTTGACACGCCTAAGTACCATCTACATTCACTTTCTTTTCAGAAAAGTTGCTGTTTAAGCAAATCGAAGCATTTTTATAGCCAATAAAGGTGTCATCAGACACAAAAAAAGTGTAACATAAAAAAAAAAAAACACATCTTTGTAAAATCAATAGATTCCATCAATCCGTTCAGAATCTAAAACTATTTTATGTAATTTTTTCAATTATTTTTAAAAATATCAATAATAATTACTAGATCCTTACCAGCGCATGCCCATAGATTGGTTTTTCATTGCAGTATTGCACATATGTAGGTAACTAATTTTATCATTATTCTTCGGTACATTTTTAATCCATAGTTTATACTACTTATACCATATTGTGATATGATTTACAAAATGTAAAAGATTTAATTCTTTATAACTAAATTTATACGACAGATATCAGAAAAACTTTATAAGAATAAAAAAAAAAACTCAACTGTACTTTTTCAAGTATTGCCTATTAATATTCCATTTGTAGTAATTAAGTATTTATTTAATAGTATGTTATGGTATATGGATGGATTGAGTATATAAGAAAAACACTTTTTTCAGATTGTAATCAAATTTTAATTTAAAGTAACACTTTGTCAGGACTACTGTGAGTCCACGGCGCATAATATTGTAATAGTTTCGTAGCTCATTAAAATAATTAAACAATGAGCACCTAGTTTTCTCTAAAATAAATGTTAGGAAGTCTTATTTTTTATTTTTATTGAATTTTAAGTATTTTAAATCAACAATTAACTAGAAATTAATTATACCTACTCTTATAAATGCATTAAAATATAAATAGATAAATGCCTTAAGTATATGATCCATAGAGATTCATACTACTCTTTGGAACAGTATTGTTTAGGACTTGTTATTTTAATAGAACCCTATAAAAGAAAACTGTTAAAAAAAACTTAAACAAAAGTAGGAACCCACAAACTAGGAAAACTATTATAGACTATCTTGTTTTGGTTCAACCATTAGTTACTTTGTTTAATAATAAAATAATCTCAAGCGACATTAAATTTTGTGTTACAACAATTATTATTTTTACATAAATTATTTCATATCTACAGTTAATTTACATTATGGTTAATTGTCATAGTGGAATTAAATTACATTTTAATAAATATCTATAAACAATATTTAATAATAGTCATTAGTCTGGGATAGACTCGTAATAATATTACACCGATTGATTTTCCAACATCATTAATCTTTGGTGAGTAAATTTGAATCATGACGTGGAAAGCAATTTCAAACAGTTGTTTTCTAAAACAGTATTATTATTAATAGTATAAATGTTAAAAATGTATAATTAGTATTTACAACTCATTGGGTTAGTATATAAGAATTGGTAGAAAAGAACATTAAAAGAAATAAAAAACATATTAATATCATTGCAGCTGTTAATTTTATAATTTTTTTCATATACATTTTTATCATCACTATAATTTATACATCTATTTTTAGTTATATCGTATATTAAATGCATGTGTAATCATATCAATTTATCTAAATACTATATTATTATATTTATATTTTCCTATAATTGAAATAAAATATTTTATCTAAGAAACTAAAACTATGTTAAAATAATTATTTTATATTTTTCTATCATTTACATAAACCTTTACGGACAGCAATGAAAATCAAAATTTAAAAATAGTTTAATATATAACTGTTTGGATGAAATGAAAAACAATAATAATATTTTACAAATAACTAGTCACCTTTTATATATATATATATATATAGTGTTGAGTAACCATATTTTATGATATAACTGGATAGTTTATTAATTACCTGCAAATATTACTTTAGTACATTCAATTATATATTATGGAAAAAAATATTTGCTATACTTTAATGGATTACTGTATAAAATTTTAGTTTTATTTCTGTTTAAATAGTGAAAACATTGGCATATAAATTGAAAACACACATATATATATATACATAAATATAATTATTATAATCCACAAAAAAAATTGTCATAATATCACTTACAACAGTTTGAGGTATTGTTCAGATTTTCATAATTACGAATTCTGAATGGCTCTATTTTTTTCAATGTCACATTTTTTGGTAGTTTTTCAGCTAAACAAATTAATTTAAACAGTTAAATATATTGGAATGTATACTATTTATTTTTTATTTAATTGCTTTCATTGCATACCTATTGCTTTAAAAATCTCAGTGATATTATCATTGGTTTTTGCTGATGTTTCCATAAATATAAGTTCATTTTCATGTGCAAATGTTTGTGAGTCATAAAAATCAATTCTTCTCATGATATTTAAATCTAGTTTATTCCCAGCTAAAGCTATTACAATATCAGAGGATGCATGTTTTCGAAGTTCCTTCACCCAATACTTAGCTCTCTCAAAACTTTCCTTATAAATAAAAATTGAATTATAATCTTTAAGTACACTAGTATAAATTAAATAAATATATTGTTACTTCATTAGTGATATCATACACAACAACTGCAGCATGTGCACTTCTGTAATACATTGGTGTCAGACTATGATAGCGCTCTTGACCAGCTGTATCCCAAATTTCAAATTTAACAGTTCCGTTGTTTGATTGTATTTTTTTAGTTATGAATGCAGCTAAAAAAAATTAATTGTATGATAAAAATGTTTACAATGAATATAAAAACATACCACCAATAGTACTTTCTATGTAATCGTAGAACTGGTCTTTTACTAATCTAAGCACAAGGCTAGACTTTCCAACCATTGAATCACCTAAAAGAACCAACTTGAATGGACAAATATTATCTGTCGCCAATACATTAGGTTTCAGTAGTACAACCTCATGCGCCATTATTATACTGATGACCTGAAAATAAAAACAAAAATAATTAATGTAACTATACGATTACAACTTTGTACCTATTACCATCATAATCAAAATATCTAATACATTTTAAATAAATTCTGAATAATTTATACGATTATTACAAATAATTTATCATATTATGAGGAAGTAACAAGATAAAATTTTTTATAAATAATTATTGTTTCAATTTATACAATAAAAATGTATTAACTAGTTATTTAGTTTACAAGTTACCATTTTAACAGCATAATTAATATTTTGTCATAAATATGATAATGTTTATAACAGCAACTGATGTTGAATATCACTAAAGAAGAAATTTACCAAAATCCATTGATTATTATATACATTAGTCATACTGTCAACATACAAAATTGTTGATTAGTAAATAGAATCACATTTAATTCCTGGAATATTGCTAACAATAAAATGTTGTATGTACAATTATTGTAGACAAAAAAATGGAAAATATGAGATATTTTTCATGATAAAATTAATTTACTTTAAAATATATATTATATGGACAATTATCTCATAGATTCAATCGATATAATAGTACAATACATATATAACCAAAGTAATATAATAAGTGCCAAAGAAAACTAAATCTATCAGCAAATTGATTACAGACGATTGAATCGGTTTGATGTACAAGTATGAAAACCATAAGCTTGCCATACCATTAAAAACAGAAGAAATCAAAATGATTTAATAATAATTTTATATAACACCCAAGAGTTATAAAAATCATTTTACATGAAGTTCATATCAAAACCTTCTATGGAGGGAAAACTAAAATGATGAGTGAATTACAGAATAAGTAGGTACAAAAATTTAACATATGAATAATTGCATTACTATTACTGACCTTAGGTATGCTATGTAATCCCAGACTAAACAAAAAGTCTCAATAAAAGTTATTATAATTAAATTTTATATCATCAGCTGAACAGGTCACTAAGTAATCATAAAAACTTACAAAGAAAGTGAATTTAATTCATTTAGAATTATCAGGTTAAAAAATGAATAAACTAGATTGTCAACACTTTATTATTTATTCATTATCATTGTTAGGTAGGTATTACGTTTACTCACCAATTATCACTCACAATTCAAGTTTTTAAAATGTATTTATAAGCTGTATACTTTTGTGTATATGTTACGGGTAAAGTACAAAGTATGGTTAGTGTTCACATTATCCGGGTAATGTGTACATTACTTACCTGTACATATTGGATAAAGTAAAATACTATTCATAAAATATTTATTTCGTATATTACTCGGATATTTTACACATTATCTACGACTGAGAGGGTAATATAGGTACTAAAATTATCACTTGAGCATCAAGCAAAAAAAAAATGAAGTTCATATCCATTGACGAATTTCCACGATGCAATGTTGGCGACACAGTTCGAGTCAAACTACCAGAAGTAGACACAAGTTAAGGTGATCTACAGAATGTACTTTTTGCAGTCGTGTCTATTAGTGATAATCAATATTCCGAACTCGGTAATAAAAATGGCACTCTTCATCAACTTTATTCCAGAAATCAATTTACTGTATGTTCTGAACCATTAATAGATATTTTAGAAGTTTTAGCCACAAAAAAATCTTTGTGTGAAATAGCTAATGTAGGTACAATCTTTTTCCGGCGGTTAAGGTTTTAAGAAGTGTTAATGTAAAACTAAATGCCTAACAAATAAATGTAAATGCGAATCCGGAGGAATACTTTGTAATTCTAAATGTCATCTGACCTCAAATTGTTTTAATATATAATTAATAGTTTAATATTATCTAATAACAAAAAATAATTTTTTTTTTTTTGTAATTAATATAATTTGGTTTTTGTTATTAAAGAGACTGTACAATCTCAACCATTTTAAGTGATTGATGCGTTGGTCATGTTGTACCGACGTTATAAGTTTACGATTACAGTAATACGAATACTTTATCCACAGCACATCGGTTAATGCATACATTGATTGGATAATATATATTTAAGGTGGATAATGTATACATTACACTGTTCGTATAGATAAGGTTCACATTACCCAGGTGATATGTACACTAACCGTTTTTGGACTTTGCCCGTAACATATATATATATAGTTTATAATCATTACTCATTAGTAATACCATACGAATACATAGATGAATAGATAAAATGTTAACACATACTAAATACCTAGTGGCTATTATGCATTTTAACAAACACCGGTGAATAAACAATGTGTATGTACGGTTTGTGGTAGACCTCAAACGTCAACGACAAACGCAGATCAATAAGTATGTGTGTATGCACGTATGGCATGGTACATCATTTAATTAAATAAAAATAATAATAATGAATAAGAATAGGAAATAGGATTTCTTACGTAGCAGGACGTCCTTTTTTCTTCGTTGTGAACACAATTCGCACAAGACCGAGCAACTCTGACCGTATGCAGGACTCACATAGTCGCATCAACTACTGCGGAGGAAATCGATCGACGGTGCACCAGCTGGACTCAAAGGAGACGTGAAGACTAAAAACACCCAGAAAAAAATTGTAGCGACAAAATATATAACACGACAAAAACTATCACGCACGACCACGGTTGTCTGTGGTAGGTATCCGTGAACGCGACCGAGTTACAGGTGGTGAAAACGATCCCGACCTATGCGATGAGATTTTGTTAAGGCTGTGTGATGCGTACGTTAGGAATTCAACGCATGCGCATTGTTGCTAACCTGACGAACCACTTGCTCGAGTGACTACGTTATACTGTAAAACTGGTTTTCTCGATCGTTCCGCACATGACTGGCGCGACCAGTACATTTTATAAAATAATAGGTACGTGAGATTTTGAATTCAGCTCCGGCCTTCGTTGATTCACCACCCCGTAAAAAAATTTATCTCGTAACAGTTAAAAAAAAATAAATAAATAATAATAATAAAATAAAAATATTTGCCTTGCTGGGCAATGACGTGACCGTTACTACCATTGTTGTTGTTGGTCGACCTTTTCGAGGGCACTGGAGAATGGAGCAATTCACACTCCCGTAATGGTAGCGATGGAGAATTCTAACAGATCTATGGGCCACCGTACAGCTCCAAGCTCTATGTACCAGCTTCACCAGAAAAATGCAGTAGGAACGCTCATCAGATTCTCCGCTTACTGTATACAGTGCATTGTGACCCGTCGTTGCACGAGCATTTACTCGAATGGTATCTTTAGAAGAACATCCAGGTTATGTCGCCTTGGTGCTGTGGTCTTACACGTTTAGGCTGCCAGTTGAATGAGTATGATTGTGGTCATATCCAGCCTTCTTGTCGCAAGCCGCTCCTGCCACGCTTCAGGGCCATATATTATACATCTCTTCCTGGAGAGAAGGTGATCTCGAAGAAGCTATTTTGAAATAGTAAAATAGCATAGATGAAATATGTGTCTATTGGTACACCATAAGAAAATTAAATCCGAACGGATCGTTGATATCTCAAAAAACACGATACCTTGGAGAATTCTCATCGAAAATTGGTACACCATGTTGAAAAGTCAATAACCGCAAACTTGTACTCTGTTTGAGCTGTATGAGGGGATGTCTTACGCGTGATGTAGTAACTTTTCCTCCCTCATAGTCATTGACTGCTCGTTTATACAACGTAATATTGTATCATTACCCTCAGTGGCATTCTGGTAAAGATTCATTTGAGGAGTCATATTGGCGGAAAACAACGCATTTATTTACCCCTTATGTTTACGATCTGTTTACGATTTTGGCTAGAACCACAATAACTTTCCATTATCGAGGTACCATACCTGTAGTAGTGTTGACCAACTCCGAGAGACAGAAGTATGAAAAACAAATCCCCCAAGGTCTCTTGGTTAAACCAGTAAAAAGAAAAAAATTACTGTTGGCCAAGGATGTTGATAATTTGATACGATATCAATATCATAGGTACTGCGTTTTTAAAATTACAATATTTAAAATTGTCATAACTCTTTCAAAAAAAAAATTAAATTTCATAAAAAAGCTCCTTGGAGCCATAGATAATGTTCTGAGCTCTAAGGTCAGAAAAATCAGATTGCTCTAATTTTATATACGACAGCACAAAATTAGGTATTATGAGCGTGAATCTTTAATGTTCTACGTTTATAAGACGGAGATACCACATGCAAGTGTGGCGTCCTCTTAATTATATTATAGAAAATATCGTGATATCGAAATGATTGATTGGCGTTAGGAACAAAAAGTTGAACGATTAAACATTAATCAGAATAAGATTGAATATATATATATATATATATATAGATAAAGTAGATAATAACGATAGATAATAATGGATTCCTGTTTCACTGATTTAATAATAGTAATAATAAAAACAAAATGTTAAATATGGTATACTTACTACTGTACTTAAAGAAACATTGTTATTCAATTTATATTAGATATTTGTGGTTGACTAGATTTATTTTATGTCAGGCTTCTACTATTTAACATACTGATTATATTGTATAAAATATATTAAATTCCTGTGAGACATACTATCGTCAAAAATTATAGCTAGGCAGATTACCGCAATTGGGCAATTTAACAATTCCATACTGACTTATTTGGACTTTTAGTCTTTAAATACAGATTATTACAATTTTTGAACATTTCGACAAAAGTTAAAATATATTATCAATCGATACTCGTGATTTTTTATTTATTTTTTATTTTGTATTGTATAACTGGCCCAAGACCACAAGGTGCAATTACATTTTACATGGTATAAACAACAAATATAAAAAATAGTATTATTATAGACTGAAAAAGATTCAATTGGCTCATTGGCCAAATGCATCATTCTATCAATTGGTTAATTCTTGCCATAGTTAGTATGATGAAAGGAATTACAAAATTAATTATTATTAATGCATTTTTTTTAATGTACATTTCATGTAGTGTTGGAATTAATCGTGTGAAAATAATTGAGTAATTATTTTCAGGAGTTACTCGATTATATGAGTAAATCGAGTAACTCGATTGTGAGGAAAAATAATCGAATGATTTACTCGGTCTCGATTCTCGGAATCAACTGAAAAAATCAAATGAAAAATTAGTAATTACTAATTTTGTTAGTAGTTACTCAAACTGTAATAAGTAACAAATAATGAAATCACTACTGATATTATACTCGAGTATTTTTATTTTACTAATCTAGTAATCTCAAATACGGACTATATTATCTCAAATCATTTATAAATTTAAAAACTCTTATCTGTTCTGGAAATCTTGATCTTTGTCATTGTGTTATAGTATTTATTTATAACTTTACAAGCTGACCCGTTACGGCTTCGCCCGTGGTTGGTTGTTTATTTTATCTTCGGACGATGATATGTGGAATTTTTTATTCGAATTTCTATCTGATGTGATTGGCAAGTAAATACAAAAAAAAACGGTCAATGTAAACGTATTGAAATGTCATATAATCGGAACATAACATTACGATCCCCTCTAACCCCGATAAAAAAAAATTAAAAATCGGGCAATGTGGCGACATTGAGTAGGGTGTTTGGAACAACTCTATGAAAAAAAAATGGAAAAAAGATAAATAGTGTTGTCATAAAATAGGAAAATAAAAAAGGCCTGTTCTTGCAGACTCACAGAAATTAGTTATGTTCTTTAATTTCTCAAGAACTGTATACTTATTTTTTATCAACAAAAGTGGTACTAAAATCTTCAACAAAACTGTCAGGTATAATAGTAAAAAATTTCAGCCAAATCAATTCAGTATTTTTCTCGGTTGATGCGGTCATAGAAAACTCCTTACAGTTTTATAAAATAGTATAGATGTACGGAAAGAGTCGTTCGGCTTCGAGCGGATCGTAACACGTCCTCGGCGAGCGCGTAATATATAGATAGATAGGTATACAATTTACACGTTTATTTTAATTAATAATAACTAATTATTTATTAACTTTATCGGACTAAATTTATGCCTAAAATCTTCTCTGTGACGTCCTTTTTAATTTAAAAAAAAAACTGGACGACGATCCAATAAGTAGTTTCGGAGTTTATCCCGAATAAAAAAAAACGACTTCAATTTATATAGTAGTATAGATATAGATATAGCTATAGATAAGTATACTGTGTATAATTATTTCATACATTCACTACAACACTACACTACAGATATTAAAAACTATTTAAATGATGGATTAATTTATATTTGGACTTGATTTATAACACTCCCAGATATTTATTATTATTATATTATTATATTGTTTTGTTTTATAATATGGACGCGGCGTTGCACAACCATAACGTAATGGTACTCGAAATGTCATAATATTATATGGTTTTATCGAAATAAAAACTTATCGTACATTTTTATGAACTATACTGTTTACACTATTCCGTATACGAATTGGTAGTTAATAAATAATTTACTGTACTGCTATAATACTATACCTAATATAATAATACATTTTTACACAAATTCGAGTTTTTTAAAATAAGACCAGGAAATAAGCAACGTTCGATAGTGTGGGAGCATTTAAAAAAAAGAAATAGTGACAAAACGACAGTAACTTGCCAAAATTGTAAGAAAGACTTAGTTTTATGGTAATAAGCTGTCACTAAAAAATTTAAACTATATAATATTTTTAAATAGTAACTTAGATATGGTGTAATATTTATTTTCAAAAGTTTTAATTATTATTTTCATTTTTAAGTTTTGAAAAGTTGTTTGTTATAACTGTTATAAGAAGTCTAATACAATGAATCGTCAATTGTTTTATTTTAAAAAGTATTTTGTTTTTATATAATAGTTTATAATAATAACTATTAATAAGTGTTTGTGCAATTTATTATTTATTAATAAATAATAAATCATTAATTAAAAATATTACTACGAATTTTAATTATTAATATGTTGAAAATTATTTATTAGTTCGTAATATCTCGATTATTTTAATCGAGTAAATTACTCGATTATTATATCTCGATTATCGAAATTTTCATGCCTATGTTCAAAATTATTATCTTCCTCCTTTAAATAACCCATCGAAATGTGAAATACTCTTAAGTCATAAGCTATATGAGTATTTTCATCAAAGTCAAAAGGCAATAACACAGATTTAATCCATTGTAACAACGTCAACAAAACTCGTTAATATAAGTACATGGTTGGGAAACTCTCTTACATGTTTGACTATACATCATGTCTGACCCGATCGCAGTGTACGTTTGTCAAAACAACTTTTTTATTCAAAACAATATTTCACAGAATAAGTTCACTTAATGGTGCTCTTCAAAAACGTGACATTGATTCAACAAGTTCAGATTAATTAATTTTTGAAAAAACGTCAATAGAAGAATTTGAAAACAATACAAATTAATTTAAAAATATTATTATAGTTGATGCTGAAAATGTTAAAATAACAACATATGTCCAATTTAAGCCATTAAAAGACATTCAAAAAATAAAAGTTCCTCATCAGTTTGATAACATTTATATAATAAAGGAGTATTAGATTCAACAAAAAAAATAAAAATAATTTTAATTACATTAAATTACATTTTATTTACACAAATATTAAATGTCCATGTTGTGCTTATAAATAATGATATATTATATATTATATGAATTATGGATTTAATGGATAGTAATTATATTATTATAGAGTTTTCTCAAAGGCATAACCACTAATCACTATGGCTGTTCGTCGTGGGGTTGTCAATATAACCTCAAATGAAGTACCCACTGAACGAATTAGCAAAAAAAAAAAAAAACAGAAAAATAGATTTCATAATATAATAAAAATACTGATAATTAATATTAGGTTTATAAATACAGATTTTTATAAAATGTGTTTATTAAGAAATCAATTATATTCCCATGACAAAATCATTTGGCCGCCACTGATTAAATGTATAATAAAACGTATTGCTGTTCATAATATAATTTATTAATTACATATTATTCACCTACAAACATCACAATGGTATTTTATATTTTCAATTAGGTACACTATTGTTATAATAATAACAACTATTGGTCAAACCAAAATAATTTTATCAACATTTTACAAAAAATAATAAACAAAATTACATTTTCAAATACCTAGGAAAAGCTCAAAAATGTGACTATCTATATTTTATTCAAGTCACGACGAAAAATAAAATAGATTATATCGTAAACCATACCACCTAACTTAACCCATGTACAGTAAATGTTACTGTTTTTGTATTTTAACTTTTCATCCGTTTTTTGTAGCTATAGAGAAAACGAAAATGCATTTTGTAAATAATAATAATAACCTTCCTAAGTACCAAAAAGATAATATTTCCTATCAAAAATATACTATGGGCAATGACTGCGATGGTTGGAGCAATCTCTTTCTGGTCGAAATCTTATAGATATATTAAGGTGACCAGTTTGAGAAAGAAAAAAACGGGACAAATATTACAACCCCCCCCTCCTTAAAAAAAAAATTGTGTTTCAAAACATAATCATAGTAATTATAAATAATATAATACAATCATTTTTAATAATTTCGTTAACAATAAAATGATTTACTTTTTATTATTAAAGCATTTAGCAATATACTATAAGTAATATATAATAAACGGCAATAGGTACAAATTTTTACACCTCTATACTGATTATTTTTTTTAACTATAAATAAGGAAATATGCTATCAGCTATCTTTATTATTCATGAATTTATTAATCCTTTTACCATATAAATTTACTTTTTTCTCTTTCACAAATAAAATTGAATAATACATAATAATATGGGGATAAAAACAGGATATAATCGTATAGCGTCAGGTTGGCACTTTGTCGGGACAACGGAACATGAATTTCAAAAAAGGGATAAATATATCCTACACATAAATACCCACAGAAAAAAAAAAACCAATAGCTAAATATCCTCTTTTCAATGGACAATGAGCATTTTAAATAAAAATATAATTACTGATCTAAAAACCAAAGTAAAATCAACAACTTTTGAACAAGTTATCATATTTTAAAAATTTAACAATTGGCATACATTTGACATTGAAGTGTCACAAGGAACTCTGTTAGATGGTAAGAAGGTATATTCTTGTTTGGTGTGCACATTAAAAAGTCATAACAAGTCAACGAAATCATGGATTACATGTTCAAGGAAAAGTATGAGAAAAGGAAAATGTTATAAGATGGTCAATTGTTTACATATTATACATTTGTTATTTACACATATAAATATATTCAAATACCTGATGGCTTTATAGGCTTTATGGCTTATAGGTATACGCCCGGCTATAATACACTTATGTATTTTTTTTTTCTTGTAATCTTTTGTAGGTCAAACTAAAGAATGACCATATTTTTATTAGGCCAGTGGTTTAGCTCACAAAATGGGCTACGTTGAATAATAATAGTTGTTATTATGTGTACTCGGTTACCTCATGGCTTTTATTTTACCATAAGTAGGGCCATGCATATGTTTTTTTTTTTTTTTTGCCAAACCGACTTCTAGTATTTTACCATATTTTTTCTTTTTTTTTTTGACCAGAAAGGAAAATGGAATTATAATAGGAATGAAAATGTTGACTTTTGTTACAAAAATATAATGACAACAGTGTATTGGTTTTTATAAGTTATTAATTTTTATCCCTAATATGTTGATCAACACTAATATATTTAGAAATACCCAAGTGGTATCCTCCATAAGTTGGAGCTCCACATCAACTTCTTATCAGTCATGCCAAACTTAGGTAGACATGTCCTGTCTTAGAGAAAAACATATTGTTATTTTCTCTATCTAATGACAGTATTTCTGTCTTAAGATTAGTTGTATTTTTTTTTTTTACTAACAGCTGTTTTAAGAGTAAAGACGTCACAACCGGGTGTTTATTAGCGAATGCTCCAGGAGCAATATTATCGTTTTATAACCGGAATGCACACAGAAATCTACCAATCCAATACCATCAAAGGGTTCCTTATGAAGTTTACAGTTATCATGACACAATATTTTAATAAATGCTTTAAAATGTAGTCCAGAGAAAACAATGAAAACAAAAATGTATTATTTAGGAAGATGGTCAATTTTTTACATACATGTTTGATGTATATGTATATTCGGATACCTGATGGCTTTTTTACCATAGGTAGAATGTCATCAACATGTTGTTGTTATTTTTTTTTCTGAAGAAGTCAAACTGAGAGATGACCAATATTTTCTGTTTCTTTTATTTTTATTTTTTCATTGACCAGAAAACAAATAGGAAAATGGAATTTTCAAAAAGGAAAATATTGACTCATGTAACAAAAACAAAGACAAAGGTGTATTAGTTTTTATAATAGTTATTCATTTAGGTTACTAAACACAATTCACAATTTATTATTATTACTATTATTATCCCCCCATCTAAACGCCTTCTCAACATATCTATTAATACTCAGTTACACACAACACGTAGAAGTGCATTATTGGTATTTACCTGTTGCATAAGGCACCCCCGTATCATGAAACTCACCGTATACCCGGAACACCTGGTTACTGGACTAGTAATTTCAACGACACGAATCAAAGGACTAGCAAAATTGATCCTAAAACTCTGGCACTATGGCTTACTATAGTCAATAATAATATCGAAAAAATAATAATATTCACCATTTAATGTTATGTTTTGACACATTTATTTTCTAGTTGTTCAACAAAAATGCCGACAAATTCGTGACAGCAGAGTTCAACCACAAGATACTATGAAAGAAGCTGATCATGATCAATGACGGTAAAAATAAAAATTCAATCGTTTTACATGGGTACTATATATATGTTGAATAATAGTCATTTAATAAAAGTCATTTTTGTTATTATTTTTAATTAAATGGTTTTTTTTTATACCTATATAAAGATATTTTCCACGATTACCTATTATTTTTATTTTATTTAAAAAAAAATCATTTTTACTATGGTATGCAATGTAAAATGTCCAAAAACAAAAAAATTCGTATGACTTTGAATAACGTATGTCCTTAAACAAATTTCAAAAATCTAGAAAGAAGTACAGTACGGTTTTTATAAAGTACAAGTTGAGATAATAGACTGGAAGTACCAGTATAATCTTGAAAATATTACATCGGTTAGATTTAAGGAATCCAATCCGTCTATTTTATAACAGCGAAATAGTTCGCACAAGACTTGCGCATTCTTACTTGGCGTTAAAGACTCAAGTGCCCCGTGGCTCATGACGGCTGTTCGAGACACAAGACATAGGTTTAATCATAGACAAGCGTGAACGATTGGTTTTAATTTTATTAATTAGTTTAGCATTAGGCATTTATAAGAATTTTATCAAAAACTGAATAAAAAAGTAAATAAAAAGAACGAAAATAATTCATCACTGCAGCAGTATAATATATATCTATCAAAGGCAAAGTTATATAATTCGATAGAACACCGCACAAAATGTTGTAAATTGTGATGAAAATGAATTTATTATTCTATTTTTTTTTTTATATATACATTTGTAAAATAGTTATTTTTATATGAATAAAAAATTAATTTTTAACTATGGTTTAATTGGTTTAAAATAATATTCATTTGTTTTACTAATTTAAGCAGAAAATAGTACATAAACCTATTTGTATTATTTCAATGCCCAATTATAATTTTTATAATAGAATTAATTAATTAATTTTTATTTTATATTATTTATTAGTTCACTGATCAAATTAATAAAAAATTTATAATCTAAATAATGAATAATGAAAAATGAATCTATTTTTAATCGTTTATTACTGAACAAATATTATTTAAACATATATCTATTTAATATGATAGAAATATATATAATGTATACAATAGATGTGTATAAATATAATGTTATCTTGTAATATTCTATTATTCTAATGTATAATATAATGGTTGTCAATTTTTTTTTAATTTTTGGAACTAAAGTTTGAATGCTAAACTTGAATTAAAATATTTTTATCATTTTTTAAACAGTATTCTATGTAATTACAATGTATACTATAATATAATATAAATTCGTACTTTTATTTAATTTAACGTGATTACTGTTGCCTCTTTGCTATTCTCAGTATTTATGGAACGTTCCAGCTAGAGTTTGACGTTTTAGTACTGTATATGTTTACATTAATTTACAATTATTATTGTCTATAATATAAGCAACGAGTTGTACGTATATTGTATTCCGGGTACAACCATTGTATCACCCGGTCGTCGAATGATATAGAAGAAAAAGGTTTATCATTATAAAATTGAATGGTATTATTTGAAATAAGTTCATTTTAATATGTTTTCTGTAAAAGTAATTTTACTAACCTAACTTTCGTCCATATGTCAATATTTCTATTGAAGATTTAAAATTTATATTCGGTAATACAAAGTGTTAAATATTCTTTAAAAAAATTAAAAAAGATAAATGTTTTTATCTAGTTAACACAACACTGTATCCATAGAAAAACAACAATTTTCAATTAAAATTGAACACTAGGATTTAAGGGAAATATAGCAAACACTCCTATATTAATTAGTTATATTTTTGATTTATTATACTAAAATAGTAAATCAATTATGTAAAATCAGTTATAGTGATTTAAAGTTACAAAAATATTATCTAATACCAAATATGCATTATCAAATTAGAAAAACCTGTTTAATACAATAGTATAATAAAATGAGTAAAAATTATGAAGTGTATTATTAGAAAAAATATAAATTGCAACTAAAGATCGGATTTGCATGCACTTATGCAAATTATAACTACAGGTACCGACCTAAGTATTTATTAAAAAATATACTCTTATTTAAGTCTTTTTTTAATTTTTAATTCAAAACAAAAATAACGCTTCTTCCGTTAGTAATCTAGGTTACAGATATAATAAGAGTTATTAAATATCTATCAATCCGGCGAATTTTCAATTTAGCCGCACACGCTGCACGCCGTACAGAAACGAAAAGCAATTATGAAGACGCACGAGCATATAATATTATGTTCGACAAAAAAAAAATACAATGCACGCAGACGCATGCTTTAGTCTGGACCAGAGAGCAGATGGATCACACAAGACTTACGCATTCTTACTTCTTACGGTATACGAAATGAGTTAAATATGACACTTGTGTAGGATAACTTGCACGTCATGAAGCATATTTTTTCCTGAACGGAATTTTTATGAGCGCGGTGACAATCATTGGAATGGCAATTTTCGGGTTATGGTGAAATATATAAATATATTTTATCACATTAAAGAAGATTGTCACAAATAATTATAATGGTAAAGCACTGAAGCGTAAAAGAAAATAAAGCACCTCATTATTTGGAAAAATGTCTACATTAAACGTGGTCTACTGGAACTGAACTCGAAATAATCGATGCTTCAAACTTTTTCCTCGATTCTATTTAAACAGTACAAAAATATTTTGTTTTACTCGAATATTTTCGTGAATAAATCGAAGTGTATTTCATTTATTTTTGTATAACTCTTTTGTCGGCCCCTTCGTTAACGAAATTCAACTGTATATATATATATATATGTATATATGTATTTATATCTTATATGTTACAGTTAAACTAATTTATAATCAGTTTATGAATTACCTAAACCGTCTAAGTACCTATCTACTAAGTAATGTATATAATTTATACATCAACTAGTTATTTTATGTATTACCGTGGCTCACTTCGTAAGTGTATCAAATTTTATGTGAAAAAGAACATGTGAAGTATCATAATTTTACTGTTCTACGTAATAATTAATAATAAATCCGATGAGACTGACATTATTGTTTTAGATAATGGTAATAATGTTTATATAAGAACGTTTATCTTATGATTATAAGATCATCGTTGTACATGTATTAAGATTGTCAATAAAATCGCTAAGGTTAAACATTGGCAAAAAAGCCATTAAAATTTAATTAACAAAAATAAATAAAAATTAATGTTGGGTTCTATCACTGGATGGCCTCCCTCCTCAAATGTTTCATGTTGTAATATTTATTATTATTGTATATTCAAATTTGCTTATTATGCCTTGTTGCATGGATTGTAAATATTCTTTTTAAAAAAAGAAAAAGGTTCAACTTTTATTATAAAATTTAAGCTTTAACAGAATTGTTGTAATACAAACTAAAATTGCATTGAATAAATAAATATTTTATGAAATAACTAGTATAATTTTCATGTATGATTTCATGCTTTAGGTAACTAACATTCGCAAGTAATTCAAGAACTACCTATATTTATAAGGATGAACTCAGACCCCATACTCCTAGATCCGGCTCTAAATGAATATTATTAGAATATTTTTTATAATATAATAATTAGGTAAGTACTGTTTTTTAGTGTTTATATTATTTATTACAATTAATAGTTAGTTTAATATCAATACCATTGACTATAAATACTAGTATTTATAATCAATCCTAATACTTTTGTTAGTATATCTATACATCACGTATTGTGTTTATTTTACAATGCAGAATGTAAACAATACATGTATTAAAAATAAAAAGCACTCAAAGTATGGGAAGAACATTTTTTTTAAATATTTATAAATACTATAAATTATGGATGGGTGGTAGCCGGTGGGGTAGTAATCGTTTAATAATATTGACATTTTTTGAAATAAATAAAATTATATAAGATCATCAATAATAATAATTTATTATATTGTAATCGATAAATGGATAAACTGGGCATATTTTTCATACTCGTTGCGCTCCATAAATAAGTATAATACCTATGCAAAAACCTAAAAATCCGCTTTTTAATTATGAATAAATAATAAATAATATATTATAACATTAATAACTAATAAGTAATAACTCGATCAAACCGATTTTTTTTTTAGTAAAATATCAAATTTGTGCAGTGGTGGGCGGATGGGTGGGTAGAATATTGTAAGTTTGCCCCGGTCAACTAAAATGGTCAAACCGTAACTGATATGGTACATCATTGCTTTAAAAATATATATGTGCTTGCGATTTTATTTCAGTGCCGAAAAAAGTACACAATATATTAATAATACATAAAGCCATAACGGTAATAAGAAAAATCTATTTTCATAGCCAACATTTATTTAATTTTCCGTTTTTTTTTTTTTTTTTTTTTTTTTAAACATTGAGTATTCTTTTATTAATTTATCATTTTACATTTTAGGCGAGACATTTTAGACGACCATAAGTAAAGATACGTAAGCTCGACGGTATCGGACTAAACTAGTTTTAGTAGCGCGAGTACTGACACAAATCAATTTGTGTCAGGTGTGCCGTAGGAATTCTGGAGAAAATCGTCGATTTCGATCGTGTGGCTTTTCGGTATTTGGGAATTAAATATGGATGGAAAAAAAAGTAAATTGTTGCAAATATAAAAAAAGTGATAGTATAGATATTTTAATCAGCGCCTGTGCATAAGGCGTGTTCGCTGCCATGCACTGAAATACCTAATTTCCCCTCTAATCATAGTTACATATGAGATCTCCGCCTATGCCAACGACTGTGAATTAAATCGATTCGGCACGAGGGATAATCAGTATATAATAAATAATACACGATTAAAAATGTCTATTGTACACTTACCCGGAACTCGTGGACATCGTAAAAAGTGTTCAGCTAGCAGACAACTGCAGCAAATTGCATTGATTGACCGTTTCGGAATCGAAAAGTCGACGACAATGCGACACCGATTGACTTCGAATTGCAAATGCGTGATCTTCTCTCTTCTAGGACGGATTGTAGTACAGCGTTAGTGTGGTGTACACTAATCTCGTACGGCGCGGCGGCGGTGGTCGGCGAACATTTTTCAATTTTATCTCCGTATTGCACGGAAAACCCCAAAGTCAAGGTCGGGCACTATAATACTAATCGACTCTTGTAATAATTCCCAATATTATATTTATGAAACTTATATCGTAGTGCTATGTAGCACACGGCCACACGGGTGTTCCGATATATTAATCAATTGTACAACATAAATAATAATTAATTCTCGTCGACGATAATAATAATATAGTACTCAAACAATCGTAATCCATGCGTTTGATATCCATGATATCGTGGTACCTACCGTGAATGTCGAACAATAATATCAA
Organism: Chaitophorus viminalis; assembly: GCA_025469195.1. NCBI lineage: Eukaryota > Metazoa > Arthropoda > Insecta > Hemiptera > Aphididae > Chaitophorus > Chaitophorus viminalis. Next base: position 9,523 of record JAIPRK010002084.1, on the reverse strand, counting down.
TATATCATGCTCCCAAAGTCCTAAAACACATTATTCTCGGTTCAGTAATAATTGTTTTAAAAATATTTTCCTAACCATCGGTCACTACTGCGTGTTGCCGTGTTCACACGTGTTGGTCGGCTTTTACGATATCTTAATTTTTAATCGAATATTATGATCAGGTTTGTGGTAAAAGATTACACTTTGAAAACCCCATTGCTCCGCTGCTCAATTCCAAATTAAAGTGTCGTAAAAACGCGTCCAACATAGCACTGCAGATAACGTTTTTCTCCAATAAGTTTGATAATAATATGTCAGTGTACGCTAAAGTAAAAGCTAAAAACGCAGCACTTGAACTACTGAACGTAAATTTGCGCTATATAATATAATTCACGCCTAACAAACAATTGAAAAACGTTTGTCGAACGTTCAACGAATGTTTTTCGAACGTTTGTTTGATGTAGACGTGTTTCCAAACCAATTTGTTTGTCAATAATCCAAACAAAAATGTTCGCTCACTAAGCGAACATTTTGCATGTAGGTATGTTTGTACTTTTATACCGATGTACCTCCGTTTAAATAATTAAAATAGTTGTTTAAATGATAACAAATTTATTAAAAAATATATTAAGTATAAAATAATATATTTGAACATTATTATATTATCATTATTATTTTATATTATTATCATGAAGTATCAATATGTTTAGACTATTTAAAAAATGTACTATTTATTCATACTAATTATTAACATAAACGTAAAATTATTGCTAAACGCACCGACACAGAAATACTTTCACGAAAATTTGTGTTTTCTTTTATGACTTTTGGGCCAATTAAATTAATTCAAAATTGAAAATCAATACTTGACATTCTTGTAAAATTACTAAATAAATCACCATCATGTAAATTTAAAATAAAATTCTCACCACTGTAAATCTTTCTTCGCTGAAAAAGTTGTCGTTCCCACCACCTTCTTTTTTTATTTTATTTTTTTTTTTTATGTTAAATTATTACGCATTATATCAAACGCAGCAGCGTTAATGCAGCATGCGACTTGTTCTAGATCTGACATGGTCACGAATGTTGGCAAACATATATCAAACAACTAAATTATGAACAAACGTTTGTGGTCATAAATAAAATGTTTGACAAATGTTTGACAAATGTTCGACAAACGTTTGACAAACAATGTTTCCCTAAACGTTTGTTAGGTGTGAAGAACGCAGCTTTACAATTCCACATAAAAAGAGGAAAATGAGGACTGCGGTGCCGTCTACGTCTATCTGAACGCCCTAGCCAAGTAATTTAGAAGAGTTCTGAAGAAACGTTAACTTTTTAGTTGTTTCATCCTCATTAGGTATTTATTTTTTTTTGTTTTTTGGTGGTATTTTGTCCAGGGGGATTTTATCCGAACACCAATTGTCTCGACAATTGACAGAGACAACAGACAGCACAAGCTTCCTATTTATATTTTTAAATTACCAATAGAATAACACAATTTTAAATGAATTTCATAGAAAAGTGGTACACCGACTGGAAATTTAACATAAACCAATCCGAATCTATGCAATCGACGTTCATCGTCCACACAAAGAATTTTCACATTATCTCCGACAAAATTTTGTTTACCCACAAGTAGAAAATCAGCCGCGGTAAACGTCAAAAGTTGAAAATAGACATTGTCGTTGTCGGACACGTCCAGACTAGTAAAACTTTGTCTCTGATGATGAAAATAAAAAATAATTAGTAATTAATAATATAATAAGTAATAATAATTAATATTAATTAATGATAACGATAATTATTTACGCCTGTTGGAAACCCGACGTTATTACTGTTTAATTCATTCGACGTGTACCTATAGGTACTCAATATACTCTCCACATCAGTTTGATGTTTATTTGATGTTATATTTTTATAAATAATAGACGAAATCACTCACGCAGCTGCGGCAATTATGGCATAATTTTCATCCGACATATTTAAGTTTGTGATCTATTGGAAGTGCACGTGTTCCAATTTAGTGCCTTTGTCGCCAATATTGTAGGATACATTTTTAAAAAAAAAAAATGTTATTTTACTTGGTAAAAACATAGAATAATGATCATAATATCTCGTGTTTATATGAAATGTTTAGAAATGTTTAGGTTTATATACAGCCAGGTGGCGATTGATGTTTTTTTAAATTTGATATTTGCCATAGTGATATTTTTGTAGATCGGCGTCACTGCTTCCCATTAATTGTTTGGTATAGGTAATTCTGTAACAGTATGTATGTTTAAAGTCTTAAAATCTGTGCAAAAATTATAGTTACATTTCAAAAATATATTATTCTATCGTTAATGGCTTTATTCTGGCATATAGATGCAATAAAATATGGCTGTATGTAATTGCAGAAAAATTAATCTTTTTCTAAAAAGGTGAATTATAACAAATGCATAAATCACACATGGTATTAGTTATATTGTGAAAGATATGCATGTATAGTCTGTAAACTTGTAGTGAAATTTCATTTCTCGTTCATTAGTTAAATCATATTTTTATTTTTGGCCTGTGCTGTTAATGTGTTCAAATATAAAATAAATTGTCATGGGGATATGCTTTAGGATTTTTTCATTGCTTATAGTAACCTGACTGTAGCTCTAACCAAACAAAATACACATTATTCAAAAACAGAAATTTTAAACAAAATATTTACCCAAATTAGTAAATTCTATTTTACTGCCAACATAAATTAAATATAATATACTCTGAAATTGGATCATGAATATTGGTGGTAAGTCGTTGCTTACAACATTAATAAATTTTTAAATAAATATTTCAAAATTCGTATCAATGTTTCATCATGTATTTCACATATTTTTCTTTTTAAATTTTTAACATATACCTATATTGTATAGGTACACTATACTATACTATCTCGTTAGTGACGCAACCACTAAAAATAAGTTAAATTTAATCTCCCAAACACTTAAAAAAAAACTATTTTAAACTTAATTATCAGTTTTACCAATTACAAAAGAAAAAATATAGATTCTATTCGCTATATTCTATTTATGTGAAAATGGCGGGCGACGTTAAAAACTAAATACCGAAATCGTTAATTATCCTTGGAAAATTATTTACTTAAATTTATTGTAAAATAATGTATTGTAAATTGAGCCGCAATGCTTACCGGCAAAGGCTCTTAAAATAAAAAATTAAATTAAAATAAAAAATTAATAACAAATGTGTTTAACTATGAGTAAATAAATTTTGAATGTAAAACAACAAGAAATACCCCGTTAATATTATTCCTTTATGTGATTTTTCATATTATTTCTTTTATCATTATTTTTTCTAATCATATAATTTATTTCTTATTATTTATTCAAAAATGTAAATTATTAGTTTTTTTTTTTCTGGACACACGCTGGACGATAAGGCCATAGATACTATACGAACCGTAATAATCATGTTGATAGTTTATACTTAAATTTATTATTTTTAAAATTAGTAAGCATAGTGTCTGGAGAAGTGGATAAAATATTTGGAAAAAATGGCAAAAAGAAATTAAAAATGTTGGTGAAGAATGTGGATGTTTATACACAGTACGTAATTGATGATTTAATATAATACCCACTAATACATCGTAACTAAATTATTATTACCATAGCATTGACAAATTAAAAGAAGATATTGAAATTGTAGCAGATAAATCAGTATTTGATGAGTTGTTACTAAAAGAAGATGCATTTATCAACAACACTAAATATTTTAATCCAAAGGAGTGTAATGGAGAAAAAATGATAACTGAATTCGGTACCATATATTCTAAAAGTAACATGGCTACTCTAAAAGCCGTTCATGGCATAAAGGATGAAGTGTATCAGTATGAAATCCAACTTGATTCAAATGGTGCTGTTTGCGTTGGGTGGGCCACTCAGAATTGTGCATTCACTGATACCTACTCGGGAATAGGTATTTTTTATCATCAATTGAAAACGACTAGTATTTTTATAAAATACTAAAAAATTGTAGTACTATTATTGTTTATTATTGATTCATAATGATTCTATTGTAAATTCCCTCTGAATTATTGTTGATTATTTTTTAAAAAAAAAAAAATAAAGGGAAATGATTAACAAACAAATTATATCGGTTGGAAATGTTTAGGTCAAACAATGAACTCTTATGGTTTTGATGGTTTTACCATGGATAAATGGAACATGTCTATTAGTTCACCATATGGTCGAAAATGGAGAGTTGGCAATGTGATTGGTTGCGTGATTGATTTTCCAAAAAATACAATTGAATATTTCAAGTACTATAGTTTAAATTTTGTAATTATCTTGATGTATTATATGATGATATTTTTATTTGTCGAGTATATGATTTCTACCTAAATTATTGCTCCAGTATGTACAAACCTGGTACTTTTCTGATATATGATATTTTATGTGGCTGGTACATTGAGAGGTGTTATTTTTTGCATTTCTCAACAGGTTTCCGAATAATTGATAAAAATCGTGTACAAATTTCAAAAATTATTATTGACTGTGATATTAGTCATATTTTCATATTTTTAAAACTATAACTCAATATAATATGAATAGTAAAATCTAATATTATACTGCGATAAGTGATAATGCAAGGCTTTCGATTAAAAATCACTAAGGGACATAAGTTCACATTAAGTTCCAAATTTTTATACTGATTAACCTTAATTATAGTTATATAAATATATGTCCACATAAGAATAGATATACCAAAATAAACTTTGTTTTTGTTCTTCAGTAAAAAGTTATTCACTAACTTATTCAGTGCCTTCGCCATTTGGGTTTAACGCTTACGCCCTACGGTATTAGGATACTGCATAGTATATTATATAAAATATAAAAAATTGATTCTTATCTCCGATCTTCGCTAAAACTTTAATACGTTTTTTTTTAAAATAATTTAATCATCTATTATTATCAGATTAACTATGATTATAGAATAAAATAAAATAAAATTGATTGCGGTTGATTTTAGATTTTCTTTCATAAAAAATTAATAATTACACCTTTTGGACGTATAATCACAAAATATAAACATAGATCTAACCTAATCTATAAGCCATTAAGTTTGTATTTATACACTTTCACTGTTTGTTTTACGAATTCACAAGTTTATTTCGAAATAATAACTATTAGAAATAAAGTCTAATCTCTTAATGTCTCCTTGAATATTGTAGTACGACGTATCTCTTTAGTAACAAGTAAAAACGATTGTGTAAGCTATAGCGTGTACGTAGTACACTTGTTACTATTAATGATAATGATGCTAATGACAGTCATTGTATTTGTTAAATGTTTACAGGTTTAAAATAATTAACAAATTTAACGTTTTTTATTTAGCAATGGCCGAACATTGGGTACAGCATTTGAAGAGTTTAATAAAGATGACAGTTTGATATATTTTCCCGCGTTAACTCTTTCCAACCATGAGCATGTATCTGTAAATTTGGGCGAGAGGCCATTTAAATTTCCAGTACCAGGAGCAAAACCAATCATTCCTAATTCACCAACTTTAATTAATTATTATAAGCTACTTGAGAAATATATAAGCCTCTTAATTGATAGCCAAATCAGTCTAAAGGCTATCGTAAGATCCATGTACATTTTACTGAATTTATGTTTTAAGTAATAATTATTTATATTCTAGACGAAGGAAAGTCAGAAACATACTAATAAAGTAATAGTAAATAAAACTATAAGAAATGTGTTGTTTCTTCAATTCATGCAACTATTGAAGATTCCATATATCATTGATTATTGCTTTATTTCATTTTTAAATAACCTGAACAAAAAAAGTCCCATAAGACTTAAAGTTATTTTAGAATTGATGTGGGAAAATATACCTGTAAGTACCTAACTGCTAAAATTTATATTAACGTTATTAATTTATGAATAAAATATTAATTTTTTCCGAATCATTTGAACATTGATGGGTCCCCAGAACTTAAATTTATAAACATGTTATTTTTGTATTAACATACAATATTTTTGTTTTAAAAATATAATTTAAAAGTAATTGGAAGCAATTAAATTATAATATTTAATTTTTAGCAAAAATATTTCATAACCATTAATCATAAATGACAGTATTATTATACAATTCAACTTATTTTATTGAGATATTGAGTTTTCTCTCATACAATATTGAGTATATACTTTTATTTGAAGAATTTGAGAACCTGTTGTTTATAAAATTATTTTATCCTTAAGAATATAGCACTTAATAAATAAAATTATATTTTATATATTAAATTATACATTTAAATTATAAGCAATTTAAATGTTAGGTATTTCTAATGACCAATAGAAGATTACGTCTCAAATAAGTACTCGAGCCTTATTACATATTAATGGTGTAGGAGTGATTGTGATTTTAGGTAATTATCACTTCATACCGTTTAAGCTGGGATTTAATTTACTAATACCTACTACTAATTTGTGTATGTTACTATGTGTGTAGAGGTGTCACGTGTAGTTCAGTGTTATTACTAACTTTAATGCGATTAATCATGACGTTTATAAAAAAGATATAAAATCGTACTTAATATTAGATAAAATAGTAAAAATTGTTTTCTTGCAGTAGCAACACTTTAACAGTTTACCCATAAAATTATGTACAATTAGTGAAATTTATTTTTATCTTTGGTTTCGTATTATGTTTACATAAATCGTTCTGAGTTTTTACCATTCTATAAAGTATTTAAATACCACAAAACGGTGGAAAAATATTGTTTTGGATATCCTAATTTGTTATTTTAATTTACTGCTCATACAGTGTAAAGTGTTACAATTCACTAAAATTTTAAAATTGTATGGTCATATTCTGTTTAAAAGCACATTTAAAATGTATAGCTATACCTTGTACTGTTCATAATGTATTAAATATTTTGCGATATTATCTAGGATTATGATATGATCTGCATCGTGAATCAATTTATGTTTTGCATGTTATGTGAGTTCAAATGCACATGGAGGGAAAAATATGATACATCACATCAAATTATGGTACTCAAACTTATAACTGCAATTTGCGAAGAAACTAATACTAGAAAACAAATGATTGCTAAAATTTTATTCAACAAGATAAAGTATGTGAGATAATTTTTTATCTTTATTTTTGCATCGATTTCGTGGTAGATATAAATAATTATTGAAATGGTATTGCAAAATGGAAATACGATAATTCCATTTAATACAGTGACAAGAAAATAGTTGTAATGAGATAATCACATAATATACACTATATTTTTTATTAGCTAAAAGCAAATTATAAATAACACTTTTTTATAATTATTTTTATTTTATAACGTTTTATTAACAATATATTATATTAAATTAATCGCAAGGACTATAATTTGTATTAAAAATTTAGTAAGTCATACACAAAAAATACATTTTACTTAATATAATAATTTAATATAATAGTATAATTAATTGATACTATTGATTTTAGAACGATTGAAAATTCGATTAATTAAATCATTTTTTATAACATTTTAAGCGAAATTGATCACCTTTAATATTTCAGATATAATTTACCTTGGTATGTATATGATACACATCTAGTATCAGTGGGATTGATATTCATTATTATAAAAAGTCATAAATTGAAATTTACTGTAAATAAAACATTAAATGTGTCACTAGGAACACCAATTAAAGTGTATTGTAAATTTAATATGTTTTTCATAAACAATAAACACTATCTATACAGTGCGATTAATTCTTTATTGGAACCGAGAAGGTTCTCATGCTAAATTTGATTTAAAATATAATATGCGATATTATTATTCATTATATATTCAATATTGAAAGTTATTTCAAAAATAAAAATGACTGATATACTGAAAACTCGATTGAATGTATTGTGTATTAACTATTAATGTTGTGATTTGAAGGACATTTTGCGGGCTTTAATGTATATAAATGCTTTAGTGGTGAATATAAAATAGTTTATAAGCAATTTCTCTATCATTTAAGTCGAACAATGATCAGAATATTTAATAAAATCAAATATAATCGAGTTGTCAAAGTCTCAAACTAACAATATTTCAAAAACCCTTTATTAATTCAGTTATTATGTTATAATATACACTATAACTTTTCAAAATGTTATAATATTTTCGTACTTTGCAGATTTTCACACTTTTTGCACATAGTATCTCCATCTGATGAAATGTTTAATCATATGATCCCGGTTATATACTGGAGTATAGAAAATATAAGTTTAGTAGATGATACGGAAAAAAAGCTGCTCAAAAATTTTCCTCCAGACTACAAGATATATAAATCAGCCTACGAAACTGCATGTGATAAAATCAAATATCTAATTAATGGTAAAGTAATATAGTTAATTGAGATGTACAACTATATCGTTATATATGTTTATACCACATTTTTAAATTAATTTTTTATCGACAGAATTAGAGAAACTTCAATTGTTATTTTTAAAAACTTTATTGAATGACAATGATCAAACTGATACAGAGGTGAGTTCAAGAGTTATGTTTTGTAGACAATTTCAAAGTTTTGTCCAAGAAAATATGATTTATTGGAAGGTACGTATTTTTTTAAATTATATTTAATGGATAAAACATAAACACACATTTTTTACAAAAAAAATGTTCACTATTTCAGTTAACTAAAAATGCAATTTCAATTACAATATACGTAATACGTATTATATACCTCTTAATACATTATGCTTTTAAATGTTAATAATTAGTATTTGATTGATTTAGTGAATAATTATACATGCCTCTGTAAAAATGCCAGCTCTCTATAGGGGTTGTATTGTAAAATTATTTTTTAATTTTAAGAGTAAGCTGCTATTTTATTTACCAACTGAAAGTTGAAAAGTAACTATTTTAAAAATATATAAACAATGTTTATTGCATATTTATTAAACATGTTTGTGCTATTAGCTTTAATGGCAATATTTCAGTTTTGACTAAATATTTTCTAGAACGATCCTATGTTAAAATTACCTGGCCCAGTATTGCTGAGCACATTATTTCGTTTGTCACACCTGCTTCGTGAATTTTGGAATGAAGAACTCACAAAAGAAGATCAAACTAAAATGAATCAGAATATATTTTATTCAGAAGAGTATAACTTTTTCGGGATGGAACGAGTTGGTGGCTTATTTTCATACTTGAAAGACAAATACAAAGAAGCCGTAAAATCCAAACTTGGCTATACTCTGGATAATAAATCTCATAATCAAGATGAGAGTGACTCTTGTAAGTATTTTTTTTTTTTATTTAAGAGTAGATGCAACGGACTGACAATGACGAGATTCATGGTACTAATTACATTACGTTGATCTAATTAAATCAATTAAATTAATTAATATAATATCAAGTTTATTGTAAAAAAAAAAAGAACGGGTGGGCCTCGCTTTGCTGTACAGTTGGGGGTGGAGTGTACCTCGTTTATAGGATAGGTCATTATTACAATGGATTTATTAAATTTGAATGCAATGATAGATATCATTGTATACG
>JAIPRK010002083.1:0-30259 GCA_025469195.1 Chaitophorus viminalis | reverse complement strand
CTTGTGCTACTCGTTGATAACTTTCCCGTGTTTTATTTGGAACAAGTGCAAACACTAACGGCAAAACTGTGTTGTATTTTATAGCATGTATTGTAAGAAGTTGAGTAAACAGATGTGGGGACGATTTAAATGTACCATCAATAAACCAATGGCATTGATCGGATGATAATATTTTTAAATTTTCGTACGTTGAAAATAATAAAATTCGATTTTTATCACCAGAACCACTGTCATAAAGAAGAAATGGATCGTTATTTAGTGTATTCGTTTATAGCTCAGTAAGAACCAAGTCTTCTAAAGTTAAAGGATTTGATGGGGCGGCATTTTCTCGACGTCTAATTCTTTGAACAATTTTTTTCATGGCTGGTAGTGAAGGCAAAGTGGCAGATATCGCTTGAGATTTAGATGAAATTTGAGCAATTACTTGGTGAGGCGTAGCTTCAATTTGACTAGATGCCATTTCTTTTACTTGGACTATGATTTTCTTCGCACCAATTTCTGCAATATTCTGAATGTGATTATGTTCATCTTTGTGGAGAACAACTTCATTATTTTTAGTGTGTGCTCTGCCACGACACTTGTCAGTGTTATATTTTATACATTTCCAATACGTTTTATTTTTTTTTATGTTATCTTTTTCGAACACATATCCTTCATACACTAACAAATCTCTTCCTTTAGAACTTTTTATAAACTCTAAAGCCATAATAAATATAATGAATAAATTAAAAATATAATTTACACAACTCAAAAAAAAAATTTATAAATTAGTCACGTAATAAAAAAAAAAACAATCAAATAAAAGGCTATCCAACGAACAAGCGTATTACGAGAACGACGGATGTCGAAAGACTATTTGAAGTGTGTGACGGTTTATAACTTATACACGTGAAATGTGCATACTACATACTTGTATCAACTAGTCGTTAGCGCCCATCACTATACGTGTGCTGGCGATGAAGACAATGATAGGAAGGAAAACTGTTGGCTGGTGCCGACGTAATTTTCCACAAAGGCTTTGAAGCGTTATGAAGATAAATGTTTCAGTTCCACCACTCAAAACCGAGAAAATACATATCAAATAAAACGGAATACACTGAATAACGAACGCTCTCGTGCAAACAACTATGACGCAATTACATATTTGGCCAATCGTACGGGGAAGCATAGCGCCACCGCCGCGGCCGACCGTTGGTGCAACAGTGCAACGCCCCGCTATGCATCGCACGAATATAATAACAATTAAATAGCAACATTACACACACGAATTAAAATATTCTGGATACCCTACTATTATTATTAATGGAACATAGAACCCAAAGCGAATCGCCATAACAGCTGTTGTAAATAACACCTAACGCTTGTTATTGTATTAGTGACGATTTTTGCAAGAAGGCTAAATCACAACATTATATTTTAATTCGTATTTCGTAGTATTCATAATTCGGTTATATCCAGATGTTATAAAAAGTTAAAAATATAAAATAATTTATAAACTTAAAATTAATTGGAAATTATTTATGTTTTCAATAATTTGAAATACAATATAATAATTATAATTGATAATTTATTTGTTACATCAATATTATTAAGTTAACTAATTGTTTTTTTGATTGTTGGTTCACTATGAAAGTATAGTGTCTCATTCTCTTTATTATATAGTATGAGAAAATGTTTCTTAATATATCAGTTTGATGCTCTAAACAAGGAAATCTCAAGCCAATATTCATATTAAAAGATTCATTGTATGTATTTTCAAATACATCACAAGAATTGGCATGTTTAAAAAAACATATTTCTAGACGCTTGGGAATCAAGAACAAATTGTGGATGTGTGACATATCCTCGACTTTTATTACCTATTCAGAAGATCAGCTTCATTACCCACAATCTAGAAGTTTAAATATTTTATGCTCACTTTATATAATTGGTATTTGGTACTTTTTCTAAACGTTTGGCCATTGTGAATAACAGTGTTAAATTCAGGTTAATAAGAGTTTTAACTATAGTTAATATTTAACTATAATTTATAACTACCCTACCATAAAATAAACTATACAGTCAAAAACTGTGGAGTTATAGTCATTTTCCAGTAAAATATCGTTTAGATCTCAGCAATCATCTTCAATAATTCTACTTATATTTTCTTTTAATAAATTTACTTTGTTTTTCGGCTTTGAAGAATTTTCTGGATTTTTTGTCATTTCATTTAAATCGTTTATTGGTATAATTAAAATTGTGTCTATTAATAGTTCAAACAAAAAAATTTTATTTAAAATTAGTTATAGTATATAACTTGAATTATTTTTTATTTTTAAATAACTATATTTTTAAACCTTCAAATACTGTGCAATTTCCAGTTTTTGGAGGTTTTACAACAGCATAAACTGATAGCAAGTGATATATATGAAGAAAAGTTGGTGCTGTAGGGTGATCATTAGGACCAGATACTAGTCTAATAATTCCAAAAAGTTTCTGAAAAACATATCTAATAGAAAGTAATTATTCACTATTTATTAACTTAGTTAATATTTTAGAAAATTAAGGAAAACAATATATTCAAGTATTTCTCATTAAGTAATAAAAATATCATAATGAGCATTATTATCATCTATTAGCTATTTTGTAAAAAATCTCATTAGTACGATTACAAGCGCTAGCTGTACTTTATAACAGCTGTTTTGGCAGGTCACTTTGGGTTCCACTAAAGGAATGGTTTATATATGTTTGTTGGGTATCCAGTATATCTTAGTCCGTGATTACACATGAAATCACCAGACAAAGACAACAATTCCCAAAGTATATTATCGATCAATTATTAATTTAACATAGAGAGGTAGGCAAAATACGACATATCCCTGTAGGTACGCCATTGTGTTGTATTGTATTCAAGGGACCAGTTGTGTCCATTCACAACACACAAAAGAAAACTAATAAATGTACAAAATGGTGCGCCCGATTATGTGGTGTTGGCAACCACAAAAGCGTTGAGCCATTTACAAACCGGATAGGCAACTTAATGCTCGAGCTACGACGACGGCGGCAACACACGATGGCATCAACATAACGCACAATCAATCAGAGGAGGCAGTTCTGCAAATTCAATCAGAGCATTATTTGCTGAATATTTTGTATCTGAAGTTGGATCAGTTCCTTGGCAAGATGAATCCATAGGTTTTTAAATAAACAAGTCATCTGTTATCTGTATGATTAAATTATTACAATCTATAGTATTTTTATATTACGCAGTCAAGAAAATTCAAAATCAAAATTTTATTAGATTATTATAATTACATACCTACGTCGTATTAGATATTATTATTTTATTAGATACATATATATTACATGAGTTATTATTTATTAACTACTTAAAATATAGTTTTTGTTTATTACATACATATTTATCTTTCCGCTTTCGTTATAACTCATGTTTATAAAATGTAACGTGACTGTATTACAAAATGCACAAATTAAAATAATATTAAAAATTATAATTACTTATCAAAATTTTGCCTTTCTTTTAGACCCAATCCTGGAAAGTCTTCATTTAAAATTGTACATATTTCCCTCCATGCTGATTCTTTCGATGTCTTATATATGTCCAATGTTTTATCCCACAATGCAGGTCTTGCTTCGACCAATGATATAAGCATGTCTGTATTTATATCATTCATTGTATTTATATTATCCGTTCACTTGTAGTTAAAAATTTAATAACTAATTGTAATTAAATTCAATTAAATTAGCTGTAATTAAAACACTAGTAATATTATTAAATTGTAAAACACAAAAACGACTATATACTAACAATTATTCGACAGTAGCACAGACGAAAAATGCACTATTGGTTAAAATATTGAATGGTCTGAACGCACTGTCTATAAATACATTGCCACGATAAGCCGAATCGGTTTGTCTACCGTACGACCGAACAAAACCTAATGACAAAATCGACCTAATCGGTAATTTTACCGTATACAGTAAAATTCCGTATCGTCTGAATATACGCATTTAAATTATATTGACACTGGCTTATACGGTAAAATCAACGATACGGCAAAACCGCCGATACGGGATCGCGTGAACGGGCTCTTACGCGTTGTAGCACAACACACCATGCGAGCACCAATCCCGGTCTTAGGTGTTTTCCACCAAGGACTTGTGTTGCTCCGTAATCTCCCGGATGACGGGACAACGAAGAGCAATAACACAACACAAATATAAAATAAAAATAACTCACGAGTTGCTGGTAACAATATGCACTTTATTTTCGGGTAAATATACAGCCACGATGTTCAGACTTTATTTACAAGTATGTTGCTTCAAAAGCGAACGACAATTTATTTAAATACAGAATAATAATAATAATAATAAAAATGGTTTTGTCACACTGACAAAGACAAAAAGAAATATGTTGTTATTAATTAACGAACAAAAACGAGATGGTGCAATAATTGCGACCAAGCGAAAAACGATAAAGATAAAAAATAATAAGTATTACATAATAAAAAATTACTAACAGCCATTAATTGGAAAAATACAATAATATAGGTAAATACAAAATAACATTAAAAACAAGGTGACAGATAAACGCATGGACAGATAAGACTGCGCCGTCGCCGACTTTATAATGAGCAAAATAATTATAATTGACGCCGCCATGGCTGCCCGGAACGCATCGGCGCAAACAAGTATGTTTCATTATTTATTAGTTTATTACTTATTAGTTATTAGTTTTAAACTATTCTGGGTATGTTCTATACCTACTATCTACTATAAATATTTCATTCATTAATAAAACATAAAAAATCTTTATAATCTTCTAAGACGTCTTAAAGACCATTAAGGTCTATTGCCGCAACAATATCTTCCTTTCACTTTTCCCTGTCTTTTGACACTTCGCATTTTCTAGTTTTCCACTCCAATCATCCTGAGGTCATCCTTGATTCTATCAGCCCACCGTTGTCTGGGCCATTTTTTATTTGGTCTCTATTTTGTTATGCTTCCCAATACTCCTTCAGATCTCCAAACATAACCAGTCCATCTTATTCTGCTACTCTTCATAATTCCTATAATATCAGCTTCTCCAAATAATTCTCTTAACTATTTATTTGTCCTAATTTCAAATTCACCATCTTCATTATTTTAAGGTTCAAAATTTTGGACCAATTTCATCTCATCCATTTTTGTGGTTGCCCATGTCTCACACGCATTAATGCTATAGGTCTAATTAAAACTACAATGTTGTCTTTGATCTTCTTGAAAGTAATTTTGATTTGAATATTGTTGATAGCCCAAAATAGCATATGTTTGCTGCTAACAATCTTTCTCTTATTTCTTCCTGACTATTTGCGTTTTCATTCACCCAGCTCCGAAGTATTTGAAATGTTCTATCCTTTAAAATAAAAAAACCTTCTATTTCTAATTGTCTTGCCATTTGATGTTGTCTGGATAGTATTAGGTATTTTGTTTTGTCACCATTTATGTTAAGACCTATTTCTTTCCCTGCTCTTATTAGCTCTTTTGTGGATTGTTTTAGACTATCCTAATTTTCTATTATAATCACTAGATCATCGGCATATGCTACAATTGTGAGCTGTTGGTCATCGGTCATCGCTAAGTTTTAATCCATCTGCCTTACTAAGAACTTGTCTCATCACTGACTCTAAGGCAATGTTAAACAAAGCCGGTGACAATGCGTCTCCTTGTCTGAGACCTGTTGACACCGTTCATTCATTTAAGTAAGTTCCTCCAAAACTCACCTTGCATTTAGAGCCTTGTACGCACACTTTGATTAATCTAGTAAGTTTTTCTGGTATCCCTAATCGGGACATTACGTTCCATAGTTTATTTCTATCCACCGTGTTGTATGCTGCTTTAAAATCCACAAATAGCATATGTACATCTTTATTAAACGCATGGCTTTTTTCTACAATCTGTTTTATTATATGAATCTGATCTATAGTCGATTTATCTACCATGAATCCTGTCTGGTATTCTCCAATAATTTATATAATAAATAGTTTCAGTCTATTTAATTAGAGGTTAGATAATATTTTGTATGAAGTGTTTAACAGAGAAATTCCTCTATAGTTCTTTGGGTTCATTTTATCTCCTTTTTTATATACTGGGCATAGGACAGACATCTTCCATGATTCTGGAATATCCTCTTGCTCCCAAATATCGGTTATTAGTTTATGGACTTATTGAAACAACTTTTTTCCTCTTTTTTTTTTAGACATTCAGAAACTACTTCATCAATCCCAGGGGCCTCGACGTTTTTCAGCATTTCTATTCCCCTTTCAATTTCTTGTATTGTTAGTTTGTCCAATAATTCTTCCACTGTTACATTAACTTCTACTGTAGTCCTACTTTCTGGTTGATTCAACATTTCCTCGAACATATTTTTAAATTCATTCTCTATTTTTCCTTTATCTGTTATAATAGTCCCATCATCCTTTATTATAGTTGTTTTCGGCATGTAACCTTTCATTTTACACTTCACTTTTTCGAAGAAGGCTTTTATGTTATTTTTGTTGTTGTTGTTTTCTTTTTCAATAATTCTTTGTTTTTCCCATTGTCTCTTCGCTATTTTTATATTTCTGTTTGCCTCTCTTTGTTTACTTGCTAGAGTTCGTTAGTTTTCGTTAGTTGGGTTTGAATCACCTTCAGGCGTGCTTTACCCCTTATATCTCAGGTTTTTTTTGCAATTTTCATCAAACCACATTTTCCTTTTTTCACTTTGTGTATTTCCCAATATTCTTTTCTATGTATCTTTGATAACTTGTGCCATTTTTTCCCAGGTGTTGTTTATGTCTGCTTTCTGGTTTATTAGCTGCATTTCTTTATTTAATCTTTCCTGGTACACCTTTATTATATTAGTTTTCAGTATGTCTCTGTTAATTCTTTTTTCCCCATATTTCTTCTCTATTTTTCCACTGATATTTTAAAGTGTATCTTAACTCTTAAAAGGATGTGGTTGGATATAGCACTACAACCTTCTCACATCTATGTCTTGACCATATCCGTGTATCTACAATTACATGGTCTATTTAGTTCCTTATCCACCCACATGGTGATGTCCACGTCTGTTTATGTGTATCTTTTTGTGGGAACATTGTGCTACTTATAACCATATTTTTGTTTGACGCAAATGTAACAAGCGTGTTACCATTTTCATGGTTCTAGGTCAATTCATCGCGAACCACAGTTAAATTCAATAACTAATATTTTCGTCTTTATAATTTCACTAATTTATAATTAATTCTTAAATTATAAAAACGCCTTCAAATAATTGTTTGGTCAAAGAGAGTTATTGTATTTATAAATGAATGTTAAATATGACACTTTTTCCTTCTAGGTAAAATAATTTTATTGCTATATAACATGTGAAATTAAATACAAAATATATATAGTAAATAAGTAATAATAATAATCGTAAGACCATGTCAAAATTCTCATTTAATAATATAGGTAAAATTTACTACAATTTTACGGTCGACCGAGTGGATTACTATTGCACATATTACGATATTATCTGTAATCGTAATTACGCTCGTCGACCAAAAAATCAATAAAATAATAATAATAATAAAAATCAATATTAATCTCATATTTGTGATTTGATATATAAATACGAAGTAAATATTAGTCATTAGGTACATGCTTGTAACTGAAAATTATGAGCTATTCCTCGTAAAAATTCTAAGATAGATTTTGCATCATATTCATTGCAAATTGAAAGAATTCGTTCTGAATGGTCCTTATATTTTCGTTTGACAACGATTTTATTACCAGTAATGAATTGTTCGACTTTCCGTTAATTTAAACTCGCTTGCTTTTTGAATGCGTCAATACACTTCTAGATTGTTGGATGGGCAACGTTAAGTATGGATGTGTAGCGGTACGATGGGTGTCGTTTGCTGTCCGGCGCGTACACAACATTTAACAGAACGCGAGGGCGTTTGCCCGGAGTGGGTATACAAAAAAAAAAAAGAATAACAGGAAAAGACTGTCGTTTTGATAAACAAAAGAATAGCACTTTATTGGTTTTTCGGTATGGCGGTTGTTTCGATTAACCGATACAATGAAGAGAAAAACAATAAACAGAAACGAATTAATGGATGCACAAAACAGAATGGCGTAACATGCGGTTCGTCGCGTGCGGGACTTGACGGCGATGGTCGAGAGAGGGCAAATGTAAACTCCCTTAAAAAATTAAATAGTTAATTCCCCTAAGAGTAAACTCCCCTAAAAACATTTTACTGTTTAAACACAGTAACTACGTGTACCTATTTATTTATTAAAATTTCAACGCCGCAAGGGCATAATTATGATTAAATATTATGATATTATGATTAAATATTTGCTGAGATATTTTTTCAGTTTCAACCGATCCGTTGGGCTCATCCGGATTTTTATCTATAAGTACTTACAGTATTCAAATTTAATCTTAATCGTTTAGGTATTCTCTTGTATAAAGCGAGATTATATTGCTATATCATATGTATTATTAAATTACGACAGTCGATTTTGACGGTCGATTATTTTTATTTATCGTAGTCTGTCGATATCAACGATATTAATTGGGTAGGTGCATTGTAAAAATATACGATTTCTAGACTTTTTGAAGACATAACAATTTAGTTTCTTTCAAAAGATAACAGGGTCTAACTATTTTCCCTTCTCAGTCAATCACATACTGTCGTCGTTACTCGATATATATTATTCTGTAATACATTTATAACATTGTTTGTGTTTCGTGTGATATTTAACATACCTAACGTGTTTTTTTATTAATTAATAAATAATATAGGTAGGTATTTCAGAAACTCAATTTATTACCAATGAACGCGGTCGTTCATTAATTGTTTATAAAATGTATAAATATTATTTTGAACGTACATTGATTCAAACTGGCGAAAAGTAGTGGCATTGTTGCGTTAAGAAATATCCAGTTTTTATAAAAACTTTAGAACCTCCGATTATATCATCAAGTAATGAAAATCATAAACACGAATCTTGCAGTGAACAAATGATGCAGCGTCAACAGCTGTCTGCATCAGTTAAAAGAAAAGCAACTGGTAATCCGCACGATAAACCAAGTAAAGTTTTAATTCAATGTTTAAATGACCAGTCAACCATAAATTAGAAATTACTGATTTAAAATAAATTAAAAGAAATGCATACAATGCACGCCGTAATATTTTACCTTCTTTACCAAAAAATATGAACGCTGTCCACGAAGCTATTGAGCAACTTAATATAAAGACCATCCAAGACGAACATTTTGTATTAACAAATAATATAATAGATAATTTAATAATTTTTTCATGTAAATCAAATTTAAGAGCTTTTTGTCAAGCCGAAATTGTTTATCTTGATGGAACATTTGATTTCTGTGCTAAATTCTTTTACAAATTCTTAAGTTTTCGTGATTATTTGAACGGTCATTATGTTCTTTTAGTAGTTTGTTTATTAAAAGATAAAAAGGAATCAACTTATAAACAATGTTTTCAAACAATAAATGAACTATGTAATGAAGTTGGTAGTGAATTCAAATCAAATAAAATTGTAACTGATTTTGAAAAAGGATTACGAAATGCTTGCATGTTACAATGGCCCAGAATTAAATTAGATAGTTTTTGTTTCCATTTATCGCAGGCATGGTGGCGTGCTAGATTTGGGCTCGCGGCGGACTATAAAAATGACGAATCTGAAATTAGTAAATAGCTACATTACTGTTTCGGATTGATATTTTTAAACCCAGAAGATGTTGAAAACTGTTTTAGTATTGACCTGTACAATGCCAAACCAAACGATGACCGCCTGGATACATTTTATGATTACTTAAAAAATACATATATTGGTGAACAAGCAATTTTTCCACCTACAGTCTGGGCAGAAGTTTCTCTCGAATTGATAAAATCCACCAATTCTTGCGAATTATTTCATGCCCATTTTAAATCAAATTTTAACCATAGCCACTTAAATATTTTTATATTTTTTGTGTTACGTCACCGAATTTAGCACCTCATTAAAATAATATAATACTTGTTTTAATTGCCACAAGCGCATATTATAAATAAATTAAACAAATAAAATTCCCCCCGACCGTCTCCCACAGCAGTGTTCGACGACTCGTGCTGGGACTTTGGTCTGTCGCCGCCGCTTCGCGTTGGTTGTTGCGTAGCTAGCACGACATACGGTGGTAATCATTTTATTAATAATTATTTTTATTTTATATAATTATTACCACCACTGTATCAATAATCGTGCAATTGGGACCAGCAACGTTTAGTCGCCAACGATTGTCTTTTTCTTCTCCGCTCTGTGATCACCGAACGAGTACAACGTCTTCCAGTCCAACTGTCAACTTCGGATATTATATTATACATTAAATTGATATTCTATTCGTTTCAACTATTGTCAATGACCGCCATGATGGGCTAGTGCCACAAAATGGGCCCCGTTTGGTGGGCGAAACGACCTGTGGCCACTACAACCATGCGTCCAAGTCATCACCGTATAATAATAAAATTATTATATAGTTATTATAGTCTGGCTAACCACGAATCACGATTGTCACGTGATTGTTACGTTGTATCTTAATCTTATTACTGTTATTCTTATTATAATACAAATCATATTATGATATGTATTATATGCATTATATGATCAGTCCATGGGTCAACATATTATGTAAATCTTGAATCTATAATTTTTTATATAAAAAAGCCTATACGTTCTACCGACCTGCCCCTTTGGGATAGCACGTGGTACGGCGTATAGATCATTGTACCAATGCTCCCCTAGTATAGTGGGTGGACAGAAGGGCTTAAAATACCTGAAATCTCACAATTGATACATTAAAGAATAGTCAATCAGAAATTTACATAAAATTACAAAGTATACATAAACCAAATAGTTCTCAAAATAATAAGTTAAAAAGACGACAATTATTAAACCAACTAATACAAAATTATAAAGATCAAAAAATAACTAAATTTCATTATATAAAAACAATTTCACATTATTACTCAATCAAAAAATAATCAACATCAACAATATCTACAATCAACACTTAATAATTTTAATAAAACTAGAATGACAATGAATATAATTTTTCTATAAAGAAAAAAAATATTTTTGAAGGATAACTAGAACCGTCTCCACGTGGTGTCCTTTGGATTACGCTAAACGGTTCTAATTTTGTTTAGGAGAGTTTACGTAAGCGTACTACGGTAGCAAAATGGTTTTAGGGGAATTTACAAAATTTTAGGGGAGTCTACATATGCCCTTGAAAGATGGGTCCTTGAGCACGACAAAAAACAGAAAGCAACTCCCCTCCAGTGATTGATGGAGGTACGGGGTATTGCTGCGACTCTGCGTGTCGAGGTCTGGTGGTTGACAAGAGAACAAAGGCGTGGTCGGCGACAGGCGTTTCGATAACGGCTGCCGCACGGGTCCGCGTCAGATGCCATTATCAGATGCCAGATAACCCATTATGCCATCCTTTAACAGAATTAATGTTTTCGGTAAATTTTCTTTGTGATGTATATAACAATTCCATAAAGTTATTGGGTATAACGGTGGTCTTCTTCGATTTCTCCGGTCAATTCGCCCAATCCATTCGTCCATTAATCAATGGTGTCAAATCTTGATTTGATTGATAATAATCAGAATCTAAAAATTCTTCAAATGATTTAACTACATCGTGAATTGGTACGAAATTTAGAGTTGCCAATATCCGAACTTGTAAAGCAAATTCTGAATCTTCTGAGTATTTTGCTTGAAGTCTATAACTTTGTACATGTTTCCAGATTGCTCGAGAAAAATGATAAAAACATCTTCTGATTTCTGTGTCCGAAAATTGTTTAGAAATTGCATTAATTACATCTTTTTCAAAGTCGGTCATTATGGTTTTTGGTCGAAGTTTGATGTTGACGCCGATGGGATAATAGCATTTCCCGTAATATCACGATTATTAACCGCTATCTTTTTAATTTTATCCATCACCTTATAACATTCAATCTTAAACATTTTACCTGAATCGGCTGAATCAGGCACATGAGTATGAGATGTTTCTTTGATAATTATATTTCCTATATTGTATAGGCGACCTCTACATGCTTTTTTATAATATTGTTCACACTTTCATATCATCTTGTTGTTTTCTTCACTTTTCTCATATGTGTAGAGATAGTTTTTATTTATTATTTTTTTCCCACGTTCGTTCATAATAAAATTCTATTCATTTAAACATCATATCAGCGTAACGGCTATGGCCTGTTCGAAGACGATTTAGTTCAGACCACTCATGTCTAGGCGCTCCTTATCCGTAACTTCTTGATTGGGGTCCAGCACCAGGTTTTTGTTTTTGATTAGTATAGTGAAATTAGTCCATTCATTGCACCAGCACATTTTAGTTTCAAATCCTGATCTTATTAGGACTTTGGCTGTCTTCCAAGGTGGTTTCCTTGACTTTAGTCTGAGTGTTGGTACATCTTCTAATCTTTCGGCTAGCAATGAATTCCTCCTATCTTCGGCTTTCTTGATAGTATTAATAAGTTTCTGCTTTCTTCGTAGGTCTGGTGGAGTTATATTGGTTAAAACGGGTCCCGTCTTTTTTCCCGAATCGAAATTCCCGAATGACCTTTTTCTCGAAAGCTTTTTTTCCGACGGTTATTGTTAAAAACTAATATTATTATTATTATTTTACTAAAATAGTATTTTATTAATAAAACATTTAAGTTTATAAAAAATAAATTATATAATAAAATATAAATTATACCTAAATCAAAAATATATAAGGAAATTAAATTATTTTACCAAAACAACATTATGCACAATTAGTCGCAAAAATTGCAATTCTTCGTACGTTCCAAAATCAGCTACACTGGACATAATGCGCGTTTAGAAATCCTGCCATTTTCTTTTTGATAACGCTCAAACTTTTCATCTCAGACTTAATTGCAATAATTATCTCAGTATCAGCTTGTTCTTTTTAGAATTCACCAAGAGCAGAGTATAGATCGGGATGATGTTTCTCAATAACGAGCTGGAAACGAGTGTGCCACCCCTCGCTTACATTATTGGTTTTATGTGAACCAGTCAAATCTGCTTGGTGCTGGTTTCAAATCACTGGTGGATAACGTGGAAGAATGCCTTTTCTTCTTCCTCTTCCAGGCACTCCAAACACATAATTTTTTTCAAAATACTTGAAAAATCGGTTGTATACTTTCAGGCACATCGATTTTAAAAAACAAGAAAATGAGGTAATTGTATGCAGCTTGAAGACCAGCAGACTGAATTTGTCGATCAACTGATTGACCGAGGTGAAAAAAGCAACAACTAAGTGGAGGGTTTGGAAAAACTTCTTCACAGGCGTTTATGATAGCTTTTTCAAAGTCAGTCATAATTCTAGTCGGGACATCAAGAATCCTATACTCATCAAAAGACGATTGCACAGCCTTGAGCACAGCGGCATACTGAACAGTCTCTTTTGATGACAGCAGTGCATACACAAATGCTATAACAAACTTGCTCTGAATGCTCCGTTGTTGACATGTTCCAAGGATTGTAAAAATGTGTGTAAAAATTGTGGAAATCACCTAGTTATGTATAATAGTAATTAAATATATGCAAAGAAGATTCAATATAGGTGCAAGTAAAATCTAACCGTAAATGTTTCGTCTGAAAACCAACAGTCACTTCTGGCCAATAATTCTACGGCTAGGTATATGATTAAAACTATACTATAAAAAATCTTCAATTTTTCTCATTAAATAAAATGAATGCAAAACCATTATTATTTGTAATAGTTTTTGTAAAACTCATTTTATACAAATCTGTTCACATACTATCTCCAATATCGTAATCAGATAATAAATACTTCGATTAAGATTAAACTTTTTGAACATTATAGTGCTAATAATTTTAATTTCACCATCTGGAATGGAGCATACCGGCATGGTTAATAAATATAAACTTTATATATACTACCTATGCAAGTCAATTTTGTTAATATTGTGTCCTTTTGATTTTTTTTTTTTTTTTGTTTCCATTTCGGGAACAATAACCGTCGGGAAAAAAGCATTCGGAAAAAACGCTTTCAGCCATACAGACTTTCGGGATAAATTCCATTTGGGAATTTCGATTCGGGAAAAATTGGCTAAAACTGGTAACTACTGTAACTGAGTGGACTTCACCGTGCCGCTAATCACTCTCATTACGCTATGCAATTGTGTATCGACTTTCCTTACATGTGCACTATTGCACCTCACTTGGGCACCGTATTCAGCTGCACTATATGTTAACGCCTGTGCTGCTGTCCGTAATGTTTTAGCGTTAGCGCCCCATCCTGTACCGGCGAGTTTTTGAATTAGATTGTCTTTGGATCGTACTTTCTTTCCAGTTCTGTCAAGATTTTCTTTAAATGTCAGCGTACAATCCAACCTTTCGCTGACAACACATTGTCCACCACCTCAAACAGGAACCTCAAAAGAGCCGTCATTCAACTACAAAAACAAATAGTAGAAACACTAACCTAGTGCGACAAATGGCGTCTCAAGATTAATGCCCAAAGAACGGTTGTGGTTATGTTCAACGGTTCCAACAATTTCATTTCACATCACCTGAACCTAAACGGTTACCAAATCCCCTGGTCTTCTACATCAAATTACCTCGGAGTAACCCTTGATCGAAATCTTACATTCTCAGCACATATCAAGACAACCGTCAAAAAAGCCACCAACGTCCGCGGCATGCTGTACCCGATTCTAAACCGTTCCAGCCCCATTCCCATCAACATAAAACTTAATATACTACATCTATACATTAAACCTATTCTTTCATACGCAGGTCCGGCGTGGGGACTACTTATATCCAAAGCAAATTGGCGCCAACTCGAAGCCGTCCAAAATATCGGCCTCCGTACTATCACCTCCTCCCCATGGTTCGTCACAAATAAAATAATACTCTCTTCAACTCGTACCCCCACCATCCAGCAATCAATATTAACTAACAGCAAAAACCTTTTTCACCGCAACTCAAATTCAACTTTCGCTCACATCCGCAGTCTTGGACAATCCACCGTAGCCACCGACCCAATCACAAAATCAACCAAGCCACGCCTCCTCTTATGGTCTAATTCTAATTAACAAAATCATTTTTCTTTTTCACATCTTACTCAACTCGTCATAGGCCATCGCCTGGAACGAGTTTATTGGCTCTTTGCCGTCATACAAGCAAAGCAAAGCAAAAACGTTATTCTCAAGTATTTCAGCGTGAAGTTGTTCTTTAATTGTACTCCTTGAAATGTCACTTTCAGCTCTTCTCTAGCCTTTTTGTTGTTTAGATGAAAAGCACACACTTCAGTCTTAGCAGGATTTGGTTTTAAACGCCATTTGGAGAAGTATTTGTTCATAGTACTGAGACCTTCAGTATGTGCTTTCCCATCATCCTCTGAACTAATACATTGATAAGCAATAGCAATATCGTCCGCGTATTGAAACTTAAGGCTTTTCGTATCGGGCAGGTTATGTATATATAAGTTAAAAAGAGTCAGGGCAAGTATTGAACACTTAGGAAGACCAATAAGTACAGTAATTAACTTTGAAGCGGCGCACAGTGGTCGGAAACGTAATTTAGTTTGCTTAAATTAATATCTCCCAAGAAAATCAATATTTTTGAATGCGGTTTTTTTACAATAATCTATATACCAAAGGTTAATATCTGGGTAGGGGTCTTAGGGGCTTAGCTCCTAATTTTTTTAGTAGCCCCTCCCCCAAATCGAAACATTATTTGAAATGTAGTTCGTTATTTTTATAATTATCTGTTCGTTTTATTTTACATTAGATTAATATATCCCCCTAAAAATTCAACCAAATGTCCACCTATGCTATATAAAAAGTTCACTTTGAAAATAAAATGAAAATATTTTATGGAATCTTATTTTTGGAAATGTTATAGTCGTTTAGTCATTTTTTTTTTATTTGTTGGGTTTATCCAGTTACTAGAACCGGGATGGTTATGATGTCTCACAACCAATTCTCCAACTATCTTTATTCATTTCCAAATTATTTTTATTATTTAATTAAAAAAATATATATAGGTATTCGAATTAAAGAATATTTTTTTAATTTACAGCAGCACGTTTAATATTTTAAAAAATAAAAACCAATTACAATAATTAATTATAGTAATTAAGTAGGTATACTACTTAGTATAATTTTGTCAAGTATCAAATTCAGATTCATAATAGTTTGTATCACTTAAATTTAAATAATTTGTTTTTAATAATATCCTTGCTTTGTTTGAAAATTTGGAATTATTTTTTGGTCTTCATTTTTCGGAGACTCGATATAACTTGGTCAGATGATATAAGGAGTATATGCAACAAATCTTAATTTGTGTTGAATCTAGAATTTTTCCGTGTATGGTATTCTCGATAATTTTTAAAGTTCTTATTACTAGATTCTTGAGCCTCTTTTGACAATTGACCTTATAATGAATAAAACAGATTACATTAGTTTTCTAAAGTACATACCCATACAAATATAAAATGTATAGTGATAAAATTATAAATCTATTAGAAGAAGTGCGTGTCGAATAACATCTGCTCTATAAATAAGAATTTTGTGGATACTAGCAGGCATATAAAACCATGGATAAAGTTGTACAAAACGTTGAGCAGTTTCTAAACTGTAGACTTTAAAAGCATTAACATCTATTTCATAACCACTAGATAAAACTGATAGTATAACTCCAAGAAGAACTTCAGGCCCGAGTACGAAAAAATATGGAGTTAGAAAACGTGAGAATGAATACGGCTTACGACATGTACCGTCATGACAACATACACTATACTGTGGGAGAAATTGTTGTAATGAGGAGGGCACCCAATTGCACTGGAGAGTCGACCAAGATGCTAGACAAGTATCGGGGGCCGTTGGTGGTGACTGAAGTGCTGTCGTCAGATGTCTACAGGGTGACTGAGCTGAACACAACTAAAGGAAGTCGGTTTGTAACAACAGCTCACGTTTCCCAACTGAATTCGTGGAGGTTACCAGCTGATGATGAAGTGGAAGGAGATCGGGGTGAGCCAGAGACAGAGTTGCCGTCCGATCATGAAGAGGAAGGAGAATTAGGTGACCTAAAAAGTGTATTGCCTTACGTTGAGGGTTTACTTCCACCGGATTCCCAACTGCCTGCCACTCCAGGTGCTCCTATTCCTGATGATAGGTGTTCCCAGCGTGTGGTACGTAAGCCTGCCTGGATGAGGGATTATACGTGGCAAGACTGACATTGTTTCCTAACTGTAAATTAAATTTTACTATTGGAAATTATGTTCCTGACTATAATTTAATTATTACTATTGAAAATTATGTTCCTGACTATGTTCTAAATTACTTCTGTTGTTTTTTTATATATATATATATATATATATATATATTATGTTGTATTATGACGATGATCTAGTTATTTGTTACTACTATTGAACTTTATATATTGTGTTGTATCATGTACCTAAATGAGAAATAATTATTCGGATTGTTTATCTCTTTTATATATTGTATTATATTATGTATGAGTTAATTGTCTGTTTATCTGTTAATTTATTTGTTTTATTTTTATATTTTGTTAGTATGTCTTGATATTAACTGTTTTTTTGTCAACCCTAGTATGGTAACGATAATTTACATATACTATAGGTAATGATGCGTAAAATTTACGCATATTTGTTTTCAGTTACATAATTACCATATTATTAGAATTTAACACTTGTTAAATCTTGTACATACTTTTTTATTCAATTTATTCAGTTAACATCACATCAAAAAATATAAACATATTTTTCAAACAAAATAAAACAAATAAAATAAAATAAAATTCTTTGATTTGTACTTATTTGTAGAACTAAACATAATAGTACATATATAAAACTTCATAATGACAAAGTAATAAAAATAAAATCTTCCTATTAACGTACTTAACTATAAAAAAGATTTTTTTGTTAACAGTCTAGACACTTTTTTTTTTGATGCTCTCCACAAATTGGTCTCTGGCATTCAATGCAGTATGTGGATGTGAGTCGTCTTTTTTTATAAGAACAATAATCGCAATACTTTCGAGGACCGTGTGGGGTTTGTCGTTGATTGGTACTTGTTTTTCTTCTAACGCATCTTGGATGTAAGTTCTATGTTCTCTACTGATTTTTGGAAAACTCAATCTATGTCGTTGCCATTCGTTAGTTAGTTCTTTGTGTAAAGATAGCATAAATTGTAATCTAGACATTGGTTTTTCATTTTTATTGTAAAAGTTATGAATGTAAATAACATACGCATTGTCATTAGCTATATTTAACATATTATAAAAAAAATCATAAAGGCCAACGTTTGGTTTTGCGGCTGCAGTTCATATTGTTAGTTATCTAGTCAAATGAATCCACCCCACCTTTGGTAGCATTATAGTTCAACACTATCTCTGGTTTTTTTGTAATTGGATCAATCGATGAATCATGATGTGCCGATGAAATCAATGTCACAAGTTTACTTTGATTTGGTTTGTAAGAAACAACCATAAAATCTTCATGAAATAGAAAAAACGATGTATCGGAAGTTCTATTTTGAAATTTAATATCAGTGAACTGAGTTGGAAGTTCTCTTTTGTTTTTTTTAATTGTTCCTATAACCGTAAGTTTATCGTCATTTAAAAGTGATTAAATAAGTGGTACAATGCAAAACCCATTGTCCATTGTAAGGTTACGATTAGTACCCTTAATAGATTTAACTAAATTTTTATCATAGAAGTCAGCTGGAACTTGTCCGTTTGGTACAGTTCCTTTACCCAAGTACGGAATCGAATCAATGACATACTTAGTTGCATTGTCGCACATCATAACAATTTTCATTCCGTATCTTATGGGTTTTGAAGGGATATACATTCTAAAAGGACATCGTCCTCTAAAGCCAACCAACTGTTCATCAATTGTGACATAACTACTAGGCTTGTAATTATTTTTACAGTTGATCATTAAAATATCCCATACAACTGACATCGGTGCTAGTTTTGTCTCATTTTTACGTTGCAAACGAGTTGTTCGATCATCAAATCTAAGGCAATTAATTAGAAAACAAAATCTTTTCTCCGACATGGTTGCACGATATATATTGCCACAAAACGAACTGTCAAATAGTAAATTCGTGTTCAAATGATTATTTTTTAATGCTGCAGATAAAATCAAAAAACCAAACAGAGCATTAAATTCAGACAATATTAAATCACTTAGATTTGCACTAGTTTTATTTTTATAGTTTTCTCTTTGGCATTGTATTTCTTGGTTAGTATAAATAAGTACTAAATTAATTAATTAATTTGAAAAAAAGTTAGAAACACTCTTTGGGAGTATATGCAGATTTTGCTTAATATGAAGGCCCAGGTCGGATATGAACAATATTTTTTTGTGGAACTTCTCCGCTAGAATGATTGTACTCAGTTTTCCACACAAATCCATTTTTACCCAAAATTTCCGAGGTATTTAAAACGGTTATTATATGTTTATTTTGATCAGTTTCTGTCTCATTTTCTCCATTATTACTATCTGTTTGAGATGTAGAGTTAATTTTTCTCTTTCTAGATTTTAATGGAGGTATTGGACGGGTTTCTATCTCTCTAATTACTTCACTTATCTCTTCTTTTGTTTGAAAATTATGTTTATTAAGAACATAGTCTGGATCCTCATCACTATCATCTACAATATCTTCAACTTCCATACCACTTTCTTCACCACTCTCATCTTCAGATAGTTCTCTCAAAATACGAAGAATCGTTGAACTATCAGCCATTGTAATACTAATAAATTGTGTACTAGTTATTGAATTTAAAACAATACAGTATTGGTAACTATGCGTAAAATATACGTATACTCTTTAGTGCATATAGGTAAACATGCGTATATTTTACGTAGTATTATTTACATGTATTACTAACGATGCGTAAAACTTACGTACTGGTTTTTCGTAGACATAATCATACACAGTTGCGGCGGTACAAAATAACAATACAACTCTCAACAAATATGCACAACTAACTGATAAAAGCATATCTAGATTCACGAAACGATATAATCAGTATACACAGTGTAACCACCTTATAAATATGACGTATGCGTAAAATTTACGTATATTACCATTCTAGGGTTAAGAATTCAACTAAGTATGTACTGTTTTTATGATATATTAATTTTTATGTGATGCTGTATGACTATTAAAAGGGCGTCACACCTAATTTGGATGTAAAAACTGTTTTGCGCGGGAAAACTTTTCTCGCACCAATTTGTATTAGAGTTACCAAAATTTGACATCACATAAAGAAGAACTTTATTTATGTCATAGCGTTTTCATTATTTTGATAACATTAATACAATTAAAGTTATAGGTATGAGAACATTATGTGTTTTGTGTTTTTTTCATTAAATTATTAAACATGATTGGGTAATGCTATAAAAAAAATTAAAACGCTATGACACAGGTAAAGTTCTTCCCTATGTGATGTCAAATTTTAATAATTCTGAGATCATTATGGAGAGTGTAAAGTTGTCCCGCGCAAAACAATTTTTAACATGTAAAAACAATAAATATTAGTTTTTCAAATTAATAATGAATTATTCCCTGGTGGCAAATATCGTTAATCCCCCACTCCAACACTGATATTTTTCGTCGCTGTTCGGGCATCCAGTGCGGCGTGGCGGGGAGCTTTGCAAACTCGCGACTGATGGTTATCGCAAAATAAAAATTTCCAATAATTTGAGAATCAGACGTCAATAAACATAACCTTATCTATTTTTGTGTTTTATGTGTTTATATGTTATTATTATTATATTACCTTGAATAAAGTGTAATCATATATTATAAATTATTATATTCTGTGGTAACTAAAATGACTATTCCCTATTGCCTACTATTGCAAATTATCTGCACCGTGGTAGACAAAATACCGAATAACCTGAGTCAAAGAGAACTAGAGAATAGTTACAGAATAGAATAAAATTATATTATTCAGTAAGTTTGATGTAGTTACATTTTTATGCTATTGATACTTGAATCACTTATACTAAGAAAATACCAAAGAGTTGGTTGTTTGTAATATTTTTAGGGCTACCTATGAAACTAAAAACATTAATTGTTGAGGTAAAAAAAACTTAATCGTATTCGTGCATTTGCGAACAGAAAAATGCCTCATGTTATGAGTTATGACATATTATGTCTTATAGTACTAATGGTAAATATGTACGGGGACCTACTGTCGTATACGCCACTCAAAGGCTTGACGTATAAAACATATTTTTCGATAGATCAATTCCCCGACTCAGAACTAGTAGGTGTAAGACCTGTTGTAAAAGATATATTTAGTTCTTCTTCTGGCGACCACAAAAACGAGTACTGCACAGAAGTTTTACAAAAAAAAAATCCCTTAGATTTCACACTCTACCACTCTATGAGGCCGTTTTACGCTTGAACAACTGACCACGAAAACAAATACTGGATAAGAAAATAATTATTACACAGCCTTAGTACCTTTTAAAGTTTACCGTATATATGTAAACTCTTACTAAACCTCGGGATACCAAATTAAAAGGAAAAACACTTCAAATAAAATACTTTCAAAAATAAAACTCATACTCAAATTAAATGAAATATAAAATAATATAATGCCAAAGTTAAAAATATAAAATCAAGTTCACAAAACACACCGCAGTTCCCACATACCCGTGGAAACGACGGCACCTCCACTAACCCGCAGAAGGGACAGCCCGATTCTCGGCTTGCCGCTTCCTTAAGTATACATCATCCGTTGCCAAGTCAGCACTTCCGTAGTGGCGAGTTTCGGTGTCGGCCGTTTAATTAAATTTGTTTACAATTTAAATATGCTTATATGCTAATATATAATATCTTATATACTTACAACAGTTTTTCCTACGATTATTAAATATACTTATTTGACAAAAAGTGGCATATATATTTTACAACAATACTTATGTTATATTTTATAGTAAAATATTATTTCGATATAGAATATAATATATTATTACTGATGGGCCGACAAAAATACAAAGACTAAAATAAACTTCGGAGACCTTCTAATGTTTATATTTGACATATAACGTAAAGTTGTAGACTATATAGCTTCTAATAGCCTTTATATTATTGAATTTTATCATTTGGTATCAGTTATGTTACAACAGTTTAGTGTTGACTGTTAATTGTTTAGTAACTAAACATTAATTAATTTTTTAATAGTAAAATTGTGAATATTTGTGATCAATATGTCACCAAAAAAAGTCGTGCAATTGTAAACAAAAATATCTTATCGAGTAAGACTTCTTTAAAAAAGAAGATGAAAAAAGTTCGCAATGGAGTTCGGAAGAATGTGCGGTAAGTGTTTTCAAATATAAGCTTAAAAAAAATTATTTCATAGATTTTTTATTATAATTACTTATATAAAGTTATATACTAAAAAAAATATAAGATTGTTGTTGAATTCATCGTCTTTCATACATTCATCATTGTTGATCGTATTTTTGGCATTGTCCAAGCTAGAGTTATAGTCGTTTTTTAATAGGTCGCCGAACCTATTATCTTAATTACACAATTTATTTTGAAAGTTGAGCGTCATTTTTAGGAGGATTAAAATTTTAAATGCAAGACTCGGCATGAATTACGATAAAACTTTCAATTTTAAAAACATAGGGTTAGGTTACATAATAGCTTTTTAGATTCTGAACGGAGTGAAAAAAAACAGTATCTATTACTATCAGGTAGAAGGACAATTACATATAAGTTTTAACTAAAAGAAAATTGTGTTTTTTTATTGTAACTCTCCTCAATGGATTTCTGTGGAAGAAATAAATTATGATAATTACTTTCGGATTTCTAATATGGAAGATAAATTACAATCGTAAGTTCCACAATTAAGTATTATTTGTGATTGTAGTTTAAGGATAAAAACATATTTTTAAATACAAATTTTACTGGAATTGTTTACTTCCAGAAATCGTGGATCCAACATTTAACACGTTAGCTACCATAAGGATCACGGGTGACTCTCACATACACTATCCTAGCGTACCAAACGCGATAAGAAAGAACTTCTCTCATACACCATAGGAGTCACGGGTATCACGTTGCACGATTCTTGAGGTACCATGTGAGTTACCTATGACTCTCGCATATTTACCACTTTACGTGGTCACACTGGTAAATCCAAACAGCTGTTCTCAATAATTCTTGCACTAAATTATTGTAAATTATGTTATCATTATATAATCCACTTGGGGTTAATCACCAGTGACTCTCCAAATCACAATAACAAGTTTAAAAGAAAAAAAAAATTTTATATTCAAATAAAATAAAATAATATTTCGTTTTCAAGAGATTCAAGTAAAGATCAAATTACAAACAAAATAGTAGATAACTTGAAATAACATTAAAATAAACACTATTCTTTGTGTATAAATAACGGTTTATAAAAAGTATAATAAAGCAATATAAAATATTTATGGAAAACACTATAACTTTATGTGCTATATAATAAATTGAAACAACATAATAACTAGCAATGAAAATTTATTTATGATTCTTTTGGAAATGTTCTAAACACAGGTATGCTTTGTCATCACATGTAGAACAATAAGTATATACTTGCTTACATTTTTTTTGTGCCTCTTCTCTTCCAAATTTTTTACTCAAATTGATATAGCATTTACCACATCTACGGCGTTTTTTCCTATTGCCATTATTGACTTCTGATCCTTCAACTAAATAATGTTTTTTAGTTTGTGAAGACTGTGAACTAATGTCACCCAACTGACTCAACTCTTGACTAATATTTTGAATGAATTCAGATATTTGAATATTCTTACCAGTTACTTCTTTATATAAAATTAAGGAATTAACCATTGCTATACCTAACAATAAGTGAAAGCTAGTTTTTCGTACCATCTTATAGTTTTTCTTAATGGGGTAAAGTAACTTGCCATTTGATCAGAAATATCAATACATAGCTTGTTTTTGTTATAAAATATAACAGCTTCTGGTTTTTTAATTTCTTCACCTTTTCTATTTTTTTTTCTCAGTATTTAACATTTCAATTCCATGTCTTGTTTACAAAAATCTAACGTCTCTTTTATCCTTCCATTACCTGATGACAACACC
Source organism: Chaitophorus viminalis (assembly GCA_025469195.1). Taxonomy (NCBI): domain Eukaryota; kingdom Metazoa; phylum Arthropoda; class Insecta; order Hemiptera; family Aphididae; genus Chaitophorus; species Chaitophorus viminalis. Next base: position 6,044 of record JAIPRK010002083.1, on the reverse strand, counting down.
TTTGTCATTTTCTTTTCCTTTTATTTCACATACTCTCAGTTTTGCATTTAGAACATCCTTAGGACAGTGCTTAACATTTTTCCTAAGGGTACCTACTATATGAGTATTATTGTCTAGTAAAATGTGAGCAATATGAAGACCTATGTAAAAATTATCTATTATTAAAGTTCTTCCTTCATTTAAATAATTTTCCATTAATGACAGAATAACTTTACCAGCACAAGAAATGTTACTATTAGATCTGTTAGTATCTTTGCCACTGTACATACTTAAGTTATATGTATAACCTATATTATCGCATAATTTATATAATTTAATTCCATATCTTGCCGCTTTATTTGGAATATACTGCCTGAATACAATGCGACCTCTAAATGGTACTAATGTATCATCAATGACTACATTTTCTGCTGGAACTTTGCATTGTTTTAATGAATTATTTAATAAATCAACTAAAGGTTGAATTTTTCCTAACCTATCTCCTGGATTATAATCATTATTAGAAATTTGAAAAAATCTGAGCAATGCCTGAAAACGATTACGAGCCATAATTTTTGGTACATAACTATTTATGTAAAAAGTTTATTGACTCCAGTGTCAGATATCTTAGGATAACCAACCATACCTGTGTACATTATAATACTTAAAAAAATTTTAATTTCTAAACTGTCTGTGTCTATACATTCTCTTTTGTACCTTTTAGCTTACCTGTTTGTCTCAGTTACAATCAAATTCAATATTTCATCATTCAAAAATAGGTTAAAATATCAATCGGTTTAAATTCATGGTCAATGTTACATTTGATACCATTGTCTCCAGTAAAAATAATATTTTTTCGAAAATCTCCTAAAAACCATTTACATTTTTACAATTATGTTATATGCTGTTACTAACTATTTTAGTACGTAACTTAATACTAATCTACCTGTTACATTAAACCATTCATCAAATATGATACTATTTTCCTGTTGAGCTAAATTTTGGGTATTTTCAGTATCTGGTTCTACACTTATACTGTCATCAGAATCTGATTCGTATAAAATGTCGCTCAGATCGTACTCAATACCCGAGTCTTCAAAATCAGAGTCATCCGGAGCAGAAAGAATACCATCAGAGTCCATTATGCTTATTAAATGACTAAATTTTAGTCGTTTAAATATTATAATTTTTATTGCGATTTGCAATAATAATTAATATAATATATCGTGATAAGAATTGGCGGGAAATATCATTAAAACATTAAAAATGTCCACATTCCCACGCGATTGAAGTGACATCTGGCATTTCGGAAATATCAACAGTTTTGACCACGTTCCACTTGTTTTCGAACTTCAGTAGAGTGTAGTCGTGGTGTTTCGCGCGCTTGCTTAAACTTCTTTGTTCCATTTTATATTTAATTTACATTTGTTCAGTTTACAATTTATATTTTGTACAATGCACAAATTAAAACAAAAGAAAATTACAATTGCAAGTGCCGCTATTTATGTCTTAACAAAAGAAAATAAAAAAAAATGTTCAAAATGGGTTAAGGATTGGAAATCGCCAAAAATTTAGTGATATCACGCTTTTCCGTGAACTCGAAGAAAACAATCCAGAAGACTATAAAAATTATCTTAGAATGGATTTAAAAGATTTTCAGTTTTTGCTTGAGCTTATAGGACCAAAGATAAAAAAACAAGATACTGTAATGAGGGCTGCAATAAGTGGAGAAGAAAGACTTATTGCAACTCTCAGATTTCTCGCCACTGGAAGATCTTATGAAGACTTGAAGTTTAGTACGTGCATATCAGTTCCCAGTTTATCATTTATTATTCCCGAGACGTGTAAAGCGATATTTGAAGCCTTAAAAATGGATTTCATGAAGGTAATTATAAATATATTTATATTTATAACATTAATTAGTACGAGTTTAGTTATAAAAAACGGGAAACTGGTTGTCAACTTTGAACTGCAAATAACTATAAAAAAAAACTATGTATATCTACATTTTTGATTTTTTGGTGACAGTAGAAATACTTACGCAGAACCTTGTTCTTAATTTAGTTAATTCTTATAAAAAAAATCATGCATATGTAATTTAAATATTTTTTAACTGCTATAATAATTTTTGCAATATATCAGGAGCCTTATACGTCATATTATATCAGTGAATTCATTGCTTCGCTCAGAAACTAAAAAATAAGTTACTAAAAAATATTGTGATGTTGCTGGTAAAGTGCCTTTTGTTTTAAAGAATTACAAAAAAAAAAAAAACAAGTATAACAAAAAAAATTATTTATATTTTATATCTTCCATAAATAACGAAATAAAATAGTTTACTAGGAACTTCCTTTAAAAAAAAAAATGGTGTAAATTTAGTCAAAAAAATTATTTATATTATAAAATAAATAATAAAACAATGAATCCTATTTAGATTACTATAAATATAATATACCTGAGCTATAGTATATTTTTGGTTGAAACAAATAAAAAAAATCTACTTGGTAAAATTACGAAATAAAAACATAAAAATTAAACTTTAAATGAAATATAAAATAAATTGTTGTTACCTTTGCATAAAAAAATGATATATATTTATTTATTATAGTTACATAATTAAAAACATTGTATTGGTTAATAGATTTTTAATTTTGCATATTTTGATCAATATTATTGTATGTACTTGGATATAATGTTGCCATTGGTGCATCATTAGTGTCATCTGCTTGAATGGATGGTGATGGAGTTGATACATTTATGGAGTTTGATGTATAAGAGTTTGGTCGAAGATAGTTTTACGAATAGTTTGGATACATAGGAAATTGTTCATAATTTTGTGGGACCGGGACCGTGGCCTTGGCACAAATATCCAATTCTGGTGTTAAGTTTCCTAATAATCCTTGTGTTAGTACTTTATTGATAAGTGCATCTGCATATATGGATTGTATCGGATCCATCCGTTTCAGTTTTGAAGAAACATTTATCCCAATAGCGTCATATTCGTTAATATCTTTTTTAGATAACGCTTCTGAACATTTTTATAAATATTCATTTTGAAGATCATTGGATTTTCGTTTTTTTTTTGTAGGGACATGAGGAGCGGTGGTAAAAAATTTGGTCGCTGTTGGATTAACTTGAGTACCATCATCATTAAAATCATTGTTTATATTATGAGTTTCTATATTTAAACAGCCCTAAACAAATAATATAAATTCGTTTTAAATACGATAATTTAAAAAGTTTAAATTTAAATTTAATTTATACATTTTAGATTTTGAGCCGAGCGATTAATGTATTGATTTTACCATATGATTTTGAATTGTAAAATCTCAAAAATGCTCCGATTTTTGAGATTAGCACATTCTCTGATAGAAAAGTGAATATAGTTGGTACCTTTGGGAGGTCAAGTAGTTATAGAAAGCGTCAAGAAAAACCAAAAAAATGTGATAAAAATATGATCATTTTTAAGGAAAACCAATTTTTGAAAAAAATCGATTTTTTTTTCTTGTATTTCCAAAACGAATAACCGTAGACACATGAAATGTCATCATTTTCCATACATGGTAAAATGTTAGAACTATTTCGACTCTTTTGAGCTATTTATAATTTATATCCATGATAATTTTTTCAAATTTTTTAAATTATTTTTCAGTTATAGAAATTTATAAAAGTTTTTTTTTCCATAGCTAAGATAAGAAATTTTAATAGAAGGTTCCCAATAAGTTTTTTTTCTTTTATTAAAAAGAAAATGTTCACCGGAAAGTTGCGCTATTTATAGCCATAAGATTTTGGATTTTGGATTTACGATTTTTATAATTTTTTTTGTTTTAGCTCAAAATCATTTTTCTTGTACATTGTTAATATTTCATTGAATTTAAATTTAACATAATCCATTACAGTGACAAACTTGTAACTTACTGTACATCAGAGCGACACCCCCCCAGTCACCTGCCCGCTTTTTTATTTATTTAAATACAAATAAATAAATAAATAATATATGTAATTGAACTATAATTGACCTATATTTTTTTTTGACTAATATATTAATATACACCAGTATAAATATATTTTTACAAACAATTTTATTTTAGTTTCCTACAACGAAAGATGAATGGAAAACTGTTGCAATGGGATTTTGTGATCGATGGCAATTTGTAAACTGTGGTAAACTGTGGTGGTTAAATCGATGGAAAGCACATACGAATTTTGCAACCCCCCGGGACTGGCCCTCAATTCCACAATTATAAAGGATTTTATAGTATTGTTTTGATGGCGATTGTAAATAGCAATTATGAATTCATATACGTCAATGTAGGAAAAAATGGAAGATTATCCGATGGAGGTGTAATAGAATTCACTAAGTTTTACGAGGACTTAAAAAAGGGAAAATTACAACTTCCAGATAATAATGAAACCGTAAATAATTTAAATTTTGTTTTCCTTTGTGATGAAGCTTTTTCTCTGCATAGTAATATTTTAAAACCGTATGCCCAACGTGAATTGACAGAAGAAAAAAGAATATTTAATTATAGACTGTCTAGGGCAAGGAATTGTGTTGAAAACACCTTTGGACTTATCGCATCAAGATTTAGGTTATTACAAGGAGCTATTCACTTAAGCCCAAGAAAAGCATCATATGCCGTGTTGGCAATATGCGCACTTCATAACTTCTTAAAAAACCGAGGAAGTTCTTACGTCACCACAACAATGTTTGATAGACTAGATCGCAACAACATATTAAATAATGGAGATTGGAGAGAAAATGGTAATAATGAACTTCCTGGACTACAAAATACACGTACCAAAAATATTTCCGATGATGCCAAAATAAACAGAGATAAATAAATGGACTTTTATAATAATGAAGGATCATTTCAAGGAGATATGATAAAAGCTGGAAGAGCTTAATACAATTTATACACTATCTACTTATATTTATTATTTATACCATAAAACTGTATTATAATAAAATAATGTATATAGGTATATTTTAAATATAGGTACCTATATTATCCTTCTTTTTTTTTTATATAAAAAGTGTACCTTATAATATTAATAATAATAATATAATACCTATATATTTTAATTATTTGTACTTATACTGTTATACAAATGACATACTTAATATAAATATAAAATATACAAAATACCAGAAACATTATTCAAATTATAGATTTATATATACAATTTTTTAGGAATTTCTAACTCTAAATAATTTGCACATTTTCGTGATTTTTACGTATTTTTAAAAATTTGAACTTTGAATGCATATAAAACAAATTGTGACTATGTATTTTAAATATTTTTCAACTGCCATTGTAACAATATATTAAGAACATTGAATTAACATTTTTAAAATGTTTGACCCAACGACTAGAATTGTGTTGAGAAAAAAAAATAATAAAAACATTGGAAACTGAAAAGTTTCAACTCAAAGTAAACAGCTCAAAACAAGTCAATATGTTATGTATATAGCAAATTCTAATATATATAATATATAAATATTCAGTGACAATTGCGAGTATCTATGATCATTTGTTTTAAAGTTACACCAAAAAGTTACACCAAAATCCGATTTTGTGTAAAAATTATCGTTTTTTTTTTTTTATCTCCTTAATGCACCAACTACATTCAATTTCCCTTCGAACTGAAGTTGAAAATCGAAACATTATTTCGACTATATTTATTGTGTACATACTAGGGGGTCTCTATTTCACGTGTATTTAAAAACACGTTCGTACGTGTTTTTATGAAAACGGTGCTAAAGTGCGTGTTTTTAAAATACACGTGTACACGTGTATTTAGAGTCCGTGCATTCGTATATTTAGAGTCCGTGTACTCGTGTATTAAAAGAACGTACGTTATGATCAGTGGTGGATACAAGTATGGGTAACAGGGGCACATGCCCATTGTGCCCCTCCCCCATAGTCGTTTATAAAAAGTAAACACAAATTTAATTTAACGATTAATTTGAGTTTTATTTTTATGATTGTATTATAATATATTTGACAGTAAAAACTCTATAAAGATAACTTATAAATACGACAAAACCGAACCAATTCTTT